>JAZKJV010009978.1:0-217816 GCA_037367405.1 Ottelia alismoides
TCATAGAGGGTGTCAGACTAATATCCCCTATGTCCAGTGATCGGGGAATGAGTCCCATCTGCTATAACCACAGTCTGTCCTGGAGGAACCTGTCTGTATGTTGTAAGTTGACCTCTGTCTCCACACAAGTAATGTGTAGCATCGGAGTCCATAATCCATTCTATAATATCAGATCCACTACAACTAATAAGTGCATAAGTACTACCTGAGGTACTAGAAGATGCTGAAGCAATCACTTCTGAATGACTCCTAGAGACCAATGAAAAAGTAGTAGGACTTGCGGGAGGTATAATGCCCCTCAATCGTGCTACAAGGTCATCAAATCTCTGATCTAAAGAGGAAGCATCCGGAGGCTCAATCTGCTCAGCTACTCGAGCAGAAGCAGGAAATCCATGCTTGGAATAACATGTATCCTCTGTATGTCCAGGACGATGGCAGTAAGTACAGGGTTGAGGAATACAACCTCCTCTACCATGAGGTCTGCGTCAACGAAACTGAGAAGAGCCTTCTCGACATCGAGAGACAGCCATCGCTGAAGAAGTCTGACTGGTAGTAGTGAATGGGACAGTGATCCTACTGAGCATGCGGAAAGCTTCCTCCATGGGAGTAATAGTGGCATCTACCAGAATCTGGGAATGAGCAGCCTCATACTTAGGATCAAGGGCTGCCAGGAATACACCAACCATGGTGGCATTCCTATAAGTCTCCTACTGCTCAAGAGTAGATGTGAGGGCCATGAAACTGTGGAGCTTCTCGAACATCCCACACAAGGAAGTATATAACAAATGAAGGGGTCGTCCATTCTGCTTGATAGTAAAAATATCGTGCTCGAGTTGCAGAATCTTTGTTCCATTCCTTGCCTGTGAATAAGTAGCAGCGAGGATATCCCACATCGCCTTGGCGGTGGGCTTATGTAACACATCATTGGTGATCTCTATCGTCAATGTACCTGAAAGCCAAATCTTGGCATATGCATCATCTGCCTCCCACGAGGCGTTAACTCCAGTTTTCTCAACTGGCTCTTCCTTGTTAAGAATGTGTTTTTACCCGTAGACTTCATCAGGCTCATGAATTGCATGGCCCAGAGCTCGTAGTTCATCTCATCTATCTTGACAATCGGTGCTGGACCTCTGAAGGCGCATGTAGCAGGGATATCGACCTTGCTCTCTGACATACTGTCGGTTGAAGAAATCTAGGGTTTTGCAGACCAGTAGATAAGTGTCTACACAGACATATAGGAATTTGATTGCATGTGTAGACTTATGCAATCAAATCCATCAACAAAAGTGGACCTCGATACGAGCAAGAAGAGATGTAGGGAGATCCGTTGGCGAGATCAAGGATCGGCGACAGAGGGGGCCGATCCCACAGAGGAGAGTGAGAGGGCTGGCGTAGGCGGCAGTCCAGCCTGATGGCGGAAGGCTAGCAGCGACCGACTTGAACGAGAGGGCGCAACGGAGAGGAGGCACGGTGGCGACGAAGGGGGCTACACTGAGAGGAGAGAGGGGTGGTGGCGCCGAGAGGAGAGAGGGACGACGACCTCAAGAGGAGGGAGAGGTAGCATGTGTGGTAGGGCTAGGGTTAGGGTACGAGAGCACCGACCTAGGACCACCGCTTTGATACCATGTTGGGAACAAGAATGAAACATAGTTTATTCCTTGTATCCTAGGCTCTCTTATAGAGGGAAGAGACCTATGGGTAAATTACATATGATAGACATGAGAACAGAAAAATAGGAAACAGTACAAAGACATAAATATAACTCTAGAATGGATAATCTCCAAGTTGGGAATGATCGATAGATATGCTCAAACTTGAGGGGGAATGTTAGAGTCGACTTTATTTTATTCTATTTAGTTATAACCCTTCGGGGCCCTTTCTATATATCCCGTTTATGAATGCCCTTGTGTTTTAATCTATATAAGAATCCCTAGACCTCCTGAATAAAGTATCTTGTTGACGCATATAGAGTACCTGTACCTCTACTTTATTTTATTTTTTCAGTTGTCTACTTTATGTAATTTACCCATAGGCTACTCTCCTATATAAGAGAGCCTAGGGTTTATGGAATAAGACAAGTCATTCATTTTTCCCAACATGGTATCAGAGCGACGGTCCTAGACCGGAGTTCTCGAAACCCTAACTCTAACCCACCCCACCCGCCGACCTCTCCCTCTCCTTCTCTCTCTCGATCGGTGCCTCTACGCCGCCGCATGCGCGGCTGTGCTGCTGCTCGCGCGCCTCCTCCTGCGCGTGTAGCTTGCTCCAGCGCCGCCTCTCCTGCGCCATCTGTGCCACGCGCGTGCACCTGCACCCTCCAGCGTGTGCGCCTGCACCCTCCAGCGCGTGCGCGTGCACCTGCAGCGCACATAGCGCCTGCGCACCCTCCAGCGCCTGCGCGCACATAGCACCTGTGCGCATAGCGCCTGTGCGCAGTCTCCAGTGCGCGACCCTGTGCGCAGCCTCCTGCGCGTGACTATCTGTGCGTGATTCTTGCGTGCGTGATCCAGTGCACGCATCTCCTTCGTGATCCAGTGCGTGACTCTTGTGCGCGTGAAGACCGTAGCACGCACATCTTCATGGGGATAGTTGCTTGAGGTCTACACATGCAACTAATCCCGCCTATGTCATTGTAGATGAAGTTTATCTTCTGTCAATCGCTCCAGTCTTCCATCTCCAGTATGTCAGAAAGCAAGGCTGATATCCCAACTATTGGCGCCTTTCGTGGTCCAGCGCCCATTGTCAAGATGGACGGTACAAACTATGAACTGTGGGCAATGCAGTTCATGAGTATGATGAAGTCAACAGGTAAGAAGCACATTCTTACCGAACCTGAGCCTGCAGAGAAGACTGGAGTCCATGCCTCATGGGAGGCCGATGATGCATATGCCAAGGTTTGGCTATCTGGTACATTGGCTATTGAAATTGCCAATGACATCCTACATCAACCCACAACCAAGGATATGTGGGATATTCTGGCGGCAACATACTCTCAGGCGAAGAGCGAGACAAAGATTCTGCAACTTCAACATGATATATTCACAATAAAGCAGAATGGTCGTCCTTTACATTCTCTCTACACATCACTGAGAGGGATGTTCGAGAAGCTCTATAGCTTCATGCCTCTTACTGCCACGCCAGAACAACAGAAGACATACAGGAATGCGACCATGGTGGGTGTGTTCCTGGCTGCACTTGATCCAGAGTATGAGGCGACACGATCTCAGATTTTGGCAGACTCGACTATTCCTCCCATGGAGGAAGCTTTTCATAGATTGAGTCGGATCACAGTTCCCTCAACAGTTGTGAGTCAGAATTCCTCAGCCATGGCAGCAAACAGAGGTCGCGGATTTCATCACCGGGCCGTGGAAGTGGACCTCGTGGAAGGGGTGGCCGCACTAGGCCAACATGCACATATTGTCACCGAGTTGGACACAATGAAGATACCTGCTACTCGAAGCACGGATTTCCTGCATCCGCACGAGCTGCTGAGCAGATAGAGGCCCCATCTGCTGCTACTTTGGATCAACGGTTCGACGATCTTGTTGCCTGTCTGAGGGGCATTATTCCACCATCTGGACCAGCACCGACTGCAGAGAGTCATTCTGATGCCGCTGCTTCTGCCTCTGCGTCTACCAGTACTTCAGGTAGTATACTTGCACTGAACAGTAGTAGATCCGATACTTTACCATGGATTATGGACTCGGGCGCTACACATCACCTATGTGGCGACCAGAGTTTGCTTTCAGGATACACTCAGATCCCTCCAGGTCGGACAGTAGTGATTGCCAATGGCACTCATTCCCCCATCACTGGACAAGGGGAGGTTAGATTGACATCTTCTATGCAGTTCAAGAACGTGCTACATGCACCTGATTTTTCAATGAATCTATTGTCAATTAGTCAGATTACGAAGGATCTACATTGTCGGGCAATTTTTGATCCATCTTCTTTGATTTTTCAGGACATCCATACGGGCAACGTGATGGGTCGTGGCTATGAGCAAGGAGGCCTCTACCGCCTGAATCAGACTCCTTTTGCTGGAACCTCATCCTCTTCTTCGGGACAAGCATCAACCTTATTATGGCATCTGCGTTTTGGTCATTTACCGCTTCAGAAGTTGCGTCAAGTTCTACCCTATGGTCTTTCTCACACACCTATTCAGTGTGAGGCGTGTCAGTTGGGAAAGCATCACAGGTCATCCTTTCCCAGTCGTCCTGGTCGGAGTAGTAACTCCAAGTTTGAGTTGTTTTATATCGATGTCTGGGGTCCGAGTCGTGTTCCCGATCATCAGGGACACAGGTTTTATATTGTATTTGTGGATGATTTCTCTAGAGTGTCATGGGTGTTTCTGATGAAGAATAAATCTGAAGCAGGAAATATTATTATCCATTTTCTGAATGAAATACAAAATGTTTTCTCCACATCTGTCAAGCTTGTGAGAAGTGATAATGCTTTAGAGTTGTGTACCAACATTCTGGCCAATTACTACTCCTCAAAAGGGATTATTCACCAAACATCTTGTGCTCATACATCTCAATAGAATGGGATTGTTGAAAGAAAACACCGTCACCTTCTTGATGTCACAAGATCACTTCTTATACAGAGTCATGTTCCCTACTCCTACTGGGGTGATGCAGTTCTCACTGCATGTTACCTATTCAACCGTATGCCTTCGTCTGTCTTGAATGAACAGATTCCATTCTCAGTCATTCATCCTGACAAGGATCTGTTCACTCTTACTCCTCGTGTTTTTGGGTCGGTTGCGTTCGTCCATCAGTTGTCGCCTGGTACTGACAAGCTCTCTCCTAGGGCTGTCAAGTGTGTCTTTGTTGGGTACTCTAGAACTCAAAAGGGGTACAAGTGTTTTGATCCTGTGCGTCGGCGGTATATGATCAGTGCAGATGTTACATTTTTTGAATCTGTTATGTATTTTTCTGCATCAGGAGACAAGCAGCTACTATCTATACCTCCTGATGCCATATACATGACACCACCACCTCAGATGCGGACACCACCACCGCCACCACCACCGCCACCGCTTGTCTCACCACTACCATTCCATTACACCCGCAGGCTTCCTCCAGCTCATGGTCCTGACCCGTCAACTAGCTCGCCTATGGTATGTAATGAAAATATTAATGTTGATGGATCTGACGACATTTCTGAGCAGGATATAGTGCAGGAGCCAGATGAGAATACAGATGATTTGGATGTTCCAATTACTCTACGGAAGTCGAAGAGAAGCTGTGCCAAATATCCATTATCAGCAGCCGTGTCTTTTGAGAGGTTATCTGGAGACTTCAGGTCGTTTGCTATGGCACTTTCAGCTACAGACATTCCACGGAATCATCATGATGCTCTGCAGGATGCTAGATGGCGGCTAGCAATGGAAGAAGAAATGGCAGCACTTCAGTCCAGAGGAACTTGGAGCTTGGTTCCTATACCTCCAGATGTGAACCCAGTGAGCTGCAAGTGGGTGTTTACAGTGAAGCACAATGCAGATGGCTCCATTGACAGGTACAAGGCGCGCCTTGTTGCACGTGGCTTCACACAGACATACGGGGTGGATTACCTTGACACATTCTCTCCTGTGGCGCGTCATTCCACTCTGCGGATCTTGTTATCAGTTGCAGTTGCTAGAGATTGGCCGTTTTATCAGCTGGACATGAAGAATGCATTCCTATATGGCGAATTGCAGGAGGAAGTCTATATGCAACAGCCACCTGGGTTTGCTGTTGAGGGGGAGTGTTCCAAGGTATGCAGGTTACATAAGGCCATCTATGGCCTTAAGCAGAGCCCCAGAGCATGGTTTCAGAAGCTCTCAGATCTTTTTGAGAAACAAGGATATAAACTCCAATGCTGATCATTCCTTGTTTGTACAGAAGACTGCTAGAGGTATCATTGTAATCATGGTTTATGTTGATGATATCTTGATTACAGGAGATGATGAGCAGGGCATTAAGCAGGCAAAAGAAAGGCTGGGAACCGAATTTGTCACCAAGGACTTGGGAGTCCTTAGATATTTTCTGGGGCTGAAGTTTGCTAGAAATCCATATGGATTAGTAATGTGACAGAGGAAATATGTTACAGACCTATTGAGTGAGACAGGTATGCTAGGGTGTCGACCTGCTACGACACCAATGGATCCCAGCATGAAGCTCTATGATGATGACACAGAAGAGGTGGACAGGAGAAGGTACAGAGAACGGGTAGGCAAACTACTGTATGTCACGATCACTAGACCTGATATATCATTTGCAGTGAGTCGTGTGAGCCAGTTCATGGAGCAACCACGCCAGGTCCATATGGATGCAATACACATGATTCTGAGATATCTAAAATCAGCTCCAGGTGCAGGCTTGCTATTTAAGAAGGGAAAGGAGATCTCTATCACAGCATGTGCTGATGCAGACTATGCGGGATGCCCCAAGGACAGGAAGTCCACCTCAGGATTTGCAGTCTATGTTGGAGATGCCCTAGTCTCGTGGAGGAGCAAGAAACAGACAGTAATAGCTAGATCCAGTGCTGAATCCGAATACAGGGCTATGGCCCAGGCTAGCACAGAAATGATGTGGGTGAAATCTTTACTTACAGATCTATGTCTTGATATACCGCATCCTATGATGTTGAAATGTGACAATCAGGCCGCCTTGTTCATTGCAAACAACCCCGCATTTCATGAGAGGACCAAGCATATTGAGGTTGACTGTCACTACATACGTGACATGATTCAGAAGGGGTTCATTGCTACATCTCACGTCACATCAGAGAATCAGACTGCTGATATATTCACCAAGGCATTACTTCGAGGTCCATTCCAGAAGTGTGCATCCAAGCTGAGCATGATTGATATCTATGCTCCATCTTGAGGGGGAGTGTTGACGCATATAGAGTACCTGTACCTCTACTTTATTTTATTTTTTCAGTTGTCTACTTTATGTAATTTACCCATAGGCTACTCTCCTATATAAGAGAGCCTAGGGTTTATGGAATAAGACAAGTCATTCATTTTTCCCAACATATCTCATTGCATTCTCTCATCTCTCTCTACCTACATGTCGAGTAAGGATAAGGTGTGGAGGGTGGATGCCTTCTGTCCTATTGCTTTGTTGAATTCTATATATCTTATTATGGTAAAGCTGTTAGCCAACAAATATCATGAGGTTCTACAGGCGGCGTGCACAAGAGTAACGCGACAGGTTGGGTTAGAGCACGTGGTATAGAACTCCGGTGTAAGATCGTCACTTTGATACCATGTAGAGATAGAACAATCATTTGCTTATTCATGTTTCCCTAGGATCTCTTATATAGCGGAGAAACCTGTTGGGAAAATTAAATAATGTAGACAGAAAGAAAAGGGAATACACAAAAAGAATAAAAGATAGCTAATATCTCAACAGTTACCACTTAGCAGTTATTAATTTGGGTTACTAGCCATGCATTTTAAATGTGTTGTAAATAACGCATGAACAACATGGGATATAGATAGTTTCTACACAAGCTCTGCGATATAGTTAGAGCACTATAGTTAGTTTCTACCCTAGCTGCGATATAGTTAGAGCACTGGCAAAAAAAACGATTGACTTTTACAGGGAATTTTTTTGAACAAACTCAGGAATTTGCCTCCTCCATAGGTATTCATTATTTACATCCATCTCTTTGTTAGTTGAGGGCTTTGTTGTCGTCTGGACGAACTGGCAGACATTTTCATTCAAGTTAGTATAATTAAGCGATGGTTGGAGGCTTTTGAGTTTGCATCTGACTATTTGGTATCATTGTTATATGGTGTTTGTGGGATAAAAAAACCATGTAACCGCTCCGATGAACTCCGAGGATTCCCTCTGATCGGGTTATGAAAAGTGGACTCTTTCTCTTCTCGACGGTGATTACAGATCCCGGGTCAGACTACTCGACGAAGATTAGCAGTCTACCCCGCTAGCCAAAAGCCCCTTTTGATCAATCAAATCCGATCGGATCCTTCTCCTTTCTCAGTTTGAGGCGACGATTCATCCTCCTTTCTGATCCACAGAAATCCTTTGATTTCGATCTTACCTAATGAATTGTTAATGTTGAAAAAGACTTTGTTGTGGTGGTGGTGGTGTTAATGGGACAAGTTTGATAATGCATTGAAGGATGGAAAATGACTTGTTTTTGTTATCAAAGGTTTCAATGTTGCCTCTCCAACATTAATATATGATTGAGCTGACATTAGAGACAATATTAAGGTGCATATGTGGAGAGAAAATAATGAATTGCTTATTCATGGGGCCCTAGGTCAATCTATTACAAGACATAACTATGGAGGAGATGAAAGTGGTTGTTTGGAACCTGAATGCGAATGGTGCTCCGAGTCCAGATGGGTTCCCGCTCTTCTTTTTCCGTGAATTCTGGTTAGTGGTAGGGGATGAAGTTGTGGAGGTCGTGAAGGAGTTTACAAGAGAAAGTGCTAGGTTAATCTAGTACAGGACATAACTATGGAGGAGATGAAAGTGGTTGTTTGGAACCTGAATGCAAATGGTGCTCCGGGTCCAGGTGGGTTCCCGATCTTTTTCTGTGAATTCTGGTCAGTGGTAGGGGATGAAGTTGTGGAGGTCATGAAGGTGTTTACAAGAGAAAGTGCTGGTTTCGAAAGACTTAACAAAGCACTTATTTTCCTTTTACCTAAGAAGGAAGTTTCTGAGAGTGAGGATTTCCGTCCGATTACCTTTTCAAATGCAATCTATTTGATAGTGGCAAAGATCCGGCAATTAGACTGAAGAAGGTAATTTTATCCTGGGAAGGCAGATTGGCAATTTTCCTCAGAGTTAAGAATCTAAATTCTTTATTTGTTTGCATGATGAGAACTGCCAGAGACTAGCTTACTACCAAGTAAAATTGGTCTTACAATGCAGAAGTCCGAGTTTGTTGCTAATCTCCACTAGCTTCTTAACTCAGCCACGAACACACAAAAACTTAGGTTACTGGGTAGCATCTTCATCATCAGGAAGCCATGCACTGCCTCTTTTCCATTGCAAACGAACAGCTTGGTAGGATTGTGAGCCATTATGAGTGGGAAAAGGAAGTTGACTCCTAATTCTAATAAGAACTGAATTATATTCTATGTAGAGTATTTTTAGGAATATGACTATGGGTCTTGTAACTAGGTTAGATATAGAGGGAGTGGGGGTATTAACACCACCGCCACAAGAGAAGTCAAAAATGTGTGTTTGTGTGTGTGCATGTTTTATTGACGTAATACTGGTTTTTCCTGTACATTGGTAACTTCAAAATAATCCCCATGTTTTGCTTCTTCCTAAAGTCCTTACAACTTTTACGAGAATATAATCACTTAGAAAATTTGTATGAAGCAGAAACTCAAATTAGCTAATATCTTTTCTTTTGTAAATAGCTCTTCACTGTAATAAGAATAACCTGTTACATTCGCATGGTTGCAGACAGTTGTATATTTTGTTGGCTGCTGTGCAAGACGAAATGTTGCTCAAAGTTCTTCCAAGGGCTGACATGCTGCATGAAGCCATGAAGGTACCTCTGATAGGCTACTAATCCTAATGAAGTTATTTTTTCGACTTGGTAGGTATATTGTAACATTACTTGGATGTCACCACATTGGATTAAATTGCTATAAAACCTCTACTTTTGCCTGATTTCAGCAATGCGTGGTGATCTTGCTTTGACTAAGATAGTCATCAAAACTGATTGGGTTACGGCTGCCACACTTTCTAAATCGAAACAGAGACTGTTTAAAACAGCATTTGCCAACTCAAAGGTCATTTTAGTTGAGTTAAACCGCAAATTTCTCTTTACTAACTATTGGTCCTTGGGCAATTTGGTTCAAGATGAATTATTAAGCATGCATCTGGCATATATTTAGAGACTGTGAAGATTGATTAGTAGTTTTGCTTCGCCCGCAATAGAAGCTGAAGGGTAGTGGTTTGAGCTACCATGTTTCAGTTGGAAGTGTTAATCGTGAATGCTGAAGCTTGAGAACTTAGGTATGCTTGGTTTACAAGGGACGTGATTAAACCTGTGCAACTCAAGATGCAAACAGACAGGTATAGATGTAGATGTGGTCTTACTTTATCCGTTTCCATTTCCAGAGTTGGATATGTATTAGATGAATATGAAAAATATACCATTTCTTTGAGAGCTAACATATATGGTAAAAATGGGGTTATGCCGTGGGGGCAGCCAATGGGCTGCGCCCGCCCCATTTTTCTGCATATTTTTGTTTTTTTTTTTGAATAATTTCACCATGTATATTCATCACTATACACCTCTAATATATCATTCCGATTTTGTCAGAAACAGACTCCTATGCCCTCCATCTAGAACATGTAATTTTAACGATCTCAATATTGTTGTAATCGAGCTATTCTAGATGGAGGGCATATGAGTTTGTTTCTGACGAAATCGGAGTGACATATTAGTGGGATATAGTGATGAATATACATGGTGAATTTATCATAAAACAGAAATATATACAGAAAAATGGGGCAGGAGTAACCCCATTTTTTCCAACACATATACCAGGTCATATATATGATCACGGGATGTATAGCATCACGGGATGTATAACAGAAGCATCATGATTCTGGACCACTAGATTCTGGACCACTATGCGGCTATCGACAAACATGAACAAAACTAACATGGAATGCTGACAAACAAACACGAACTTGTGGAAGCAAACACCGACAAACAAACCACATGCACATAGATTTACGAGGTTATCCCTTAATTGGACTATATCCTCCGACGGTGGTGATCGTTTCACTATACATGGACAATGAGAAAATGTAGAGATTCCTAACCCTAGAGAGTTTATATAGTACTATTTGTACAAATTGATCTCAGAGACCCTTGTGCTGGTAGGACATGGTACGAATGGTGGACTTCATCGACCTTTTCGATGGAAGGTGTAGAAAATGGCTCTTCATCTAGCTTCAGTAGAACAGATGGTTCAACATCCTCCAGATCGAATGGCTATCCCTATTCGCATTTCTCTGGCATTAGAAATATTATCTTTTGCTCATAGTTGGTTCCTTGATGTGGTCACAAACTAAAACCCATTGCTTTCATAGTAGCGGCTCTCTTCTTCTTCTTCTTATTACTACTACTACTCTCATCTAGGGTTTTTATCATTATCTTCTTCTTCTCCGATCTGTGAAGCGTAGCTGTGCATCCACGACGGTTGCCTGAGAAGTCATAATCCAATTAGTGTTGCTTGATATTACAAAGTGTGAATGTGATTCAATTCATGTCGTTATAAGAGACATTTCTGTTTCATAAGGGTCTATTCAGATGGGCGAAAGGTCGGAAATAAATCGAATTGGTGATTGTCATTATCCTGGTATAAGTTTTCAATGGTTCTCCACGAAAATCGATCTCGACAAATTGGCGGACTTGATCTAGACCGCAACCGCCTACGCTTAAGTTGTCCTTTCTCGCTTCTTCAACTGCTTTTTTCCGATGTGGAACTACGTTTTAGATGTTGAAATGATGCATAAGAAGCTCAGACCATTGCCCTCCATAAAGATTAGTGCCCTTGACTTCATCTGTGGACTGAAAAGTGTTTGGAAACGTATGAACATCTGTTTTTCTCTAGTTTATATTCTTTTGGTTACAAGTAGGTGTCATTTCCCTTTCAGAGTCTTTATAACCATGAATTCATCGTCTTTAAAGTCTTGTGTACCATCAACATGTTCACAAAGAACATCTTGCGAAATCTACTATCGAAAAGAACTCCTTGTATGACCATTACGGATGCAAAATACAAGTGAACGCATCGTTGCTAAGCAATTGAACCATGGAATTCGGTTAAAGTACCGTATTTTGTGTTGGGACACTGACTTGTCGGTATTGTCTCCTCTCGGATATCGATTGTTAGTTGAACGAACCGCCCGATACAGATGTGGATGCGCAATCACCCATCACCATATCACGACTTATGAGGATTGTGCATCTGCTGCATCTGTATCAGGTGGTTCGTATACTTAACAATCGGTATCTGAGAGGAGACAATACCGACAGTTCAGTGTCCCAACGTTTTGTATCTATACATCAATTCGTGAACTTGTCGTAGAGATTCTTGCAAGACTCATGTAATCAAATGAATATCAACTATCATGAGGTAATTAGTCATGCAGCAATACACAGATGGAGAATGTTTCATGTGGAACTAAGCATGTCCTTCTGACTTAGACTTGAACCGTTATTGGGAATAACTGGTCCTAACAACTTGTTAAGTTTAAGCTTTTATCAAGTAGTTTTCCCCCAATTTTATAACCCACTCTTATACTTTGTTAATATTAATTGGAACATCTCAAGCATAGTCTCGTATCTAATACTCACGAGTGTGATCGTGGTTTATAAGAGTTGGGAAAAACTAGTTGAGAAACCTGGATGGATTTAAGCACTCTGAATGGTAGTCAACGAGCCCAGTTGAATCCAAGCTCAACAGGTTGTTGGGACCAATTTTCCAAGCCATTAATGGCTTATCAACTGCTAAAAAGAATATGATGGTCCGAACCTTGTTGCTAGGATGTTACTTGGGATGAAAACGGATACCGATATATCCGAATATCCATTTACCATAATCAAAAAATTATCGGGTGCATATATCCGTATCCGAATATCAATCAAATACGGACTGAATATAGATATGGGTCGTAAAAATTTTTCAGATACGAATATGATAATGACTTGAATATTCGGATCCGGATATCCGAATACAACAATTACTATTGTCTTATATAGTAGTTAATGTAATATAAGTTACCGTTCATGTTATTATATTAATATTATATAATATATAATACAATATACTAATGATATTAATAAATATTCATTTGTTTGATGATGGACACGAATAAAAGTTATGAAACCATATCCCTTTCTTTGCTTCCGATAAAGAATGCATGTCACCTCGACACTCCATTTTATTAATGTGCAACTTATTTATATTTCATTTTTAAAATCACTATGAACTTTGATAAAAACTCAATTCGCATTCATATGTGATCTTTATTCGATCCGTATTCAGATTATATGTTTATTGGATCCATATTTGTATTCACTCTTTATTCGATTCATATTTGGATTGGCTCTTATTCTATTCGTATTCAGATCCGCTTTTTATTCGATCCGTATTCGAATTCGATAAATTCCGATTTAGATTCGTATCTGCATTTTCAAAGATATGGTTTCCTTAATGCAAATTCGAATCATATCCGTATATGTATTCGTATTCGATAGAGATGACGCGAATACAGATATGGAAATAGACATATTCTATCCATTTTCATCCCTAGATGCCAATATAATTGCATTTGAATTAATTAGTGGTACCAGGTTGAATGCATAATGTAATGATGTTGCTGTTAACATGTACTATTAGGAGTCAGGATTAGATTCTCAATGCCTGTTAAACGTGATTTCGTGCTTATTCATTATTTTCAATGATTTGGTCCTTCGGGAATCGGCATTTTATTAAAATAAAAGTTATTTGTCACGTTTTTATCATTAAGTATTCGATGCACCAAGGTACCTCCTTAATTACCGTCAGCATCCTTTTGTTCCAGCACCTTACTTTAGTCTCTAAAAATCTTTGATTTTTTGGCCATCATATTTATTAACCATAAAAAACATCAATTTTCTCTTCATGTTGGCTGCATATTCGAAATTTGTGTACTGTTTCCTTTTATTTTCTTCTTCCTTTTCCTGGGTTGTCTTATATTCAAATAAACAACGAGACGTATAAACAAACAAACAAAATGCTAGGGTTATGCATGCAGTTTTGAAGAAAAAGTGGTACTTGAACTCTACGCCTCACCTTTGGGATTTACATTTATTAACCCAATAAAAATAGGAAATTACATTCTAACCCCTACTCCAAATTTGCTCTAGTACATCTGATAACATATTTGCAAGATTTAGGGACTGTATATTTAATTACACTTGCAGTCAATGGAAATCAAGAAAAAGGGTATATGGCATAAGACACAATAACAACAAAGCTTTTTTACATTACATGTATTCTTTGCCTCCATTCAAATCTATCTTGGATTATTCTCGGACTTTGATCCAAAAAACTAAGATCCTTTCATATAGTCTCATTCCAACACTTCTTGAGCCTTCATCACTCTCTCTTAGCAGGCTCAACATCCCAAAATTCACATCTCCTCGCCGGTGCATCAGCTGACCTCCTTTGCAAATGTCAAACCACCTTAAGCGATTTTCTCGCATCTTATCCTTGATCGGAGCTACACCAACTTTGACATATTTTGCGAAACTAGATATAGTTATGAAGTATGTTGAGGTTACGATGTAATTACGAAATTATACATGAGCATACAAATAAACGACTTTATTTAAAGAGTGGTAGGTCTTTAGGTAAACTTGAAGGAATACTAACGAAACTCGATCCTAGGTTCTTCTTACGAAATTAAATCAACACGCACAAAAGCGACTAATCAAGCAACATGTAAGCATGCGGATTTACAAGGTTAACCTGTAGCAAGGCTACATCCTCGGACTAGGGGTGTAAACGGGCCGAACCTGAGCGAACCTATATTTTTTAGGTTCGGTTCATTTATTTAATCGAGCCTAAACTTATGTTCAAGTTTGGTTCGTTTATTTTCGAACCGAATCCGAATCGAACCTCCTTTTAAACGAATCGAACCTAAGCGAATATCGAACTCAAGAATTCTCTAATGGGAGGGAATGAAAAGAAGAGAAATGGATATATATATATGTGTGTGTGTGTGTGTGTGTTTACAGTTAGAATAAATATTCATTTAGTTTTTTCTTTATCTAACTCATCTTCATTTTTTGAAAAATTTAGATTAATAAGGATTCGTCTCTTTGAAAAAAATATAATTATAATATATTTTATATCTATAAAGATGGGGATAAGGAATAAGAATAATGCGGAGATATTCGATAAGTAATGTTTGTACTTATTCTGTTGATTTGAAGATAAAGAAGGGAAAAGCACTAGACCATAGATGATAGATGTTGTAAACACGATGTCACTATTTATTTTTGGATAGTTTATACCGAGATAAAACCTAGTTATCCCGTAAATTTTTAGTTATCTCTAGACAAAATTCACTTATCCTGGGATAAAAACCACTCATCTCAAAATAAGTCCACTTCTACGGATAAGAATTTGTAAATATGTATATGTGTATGTTTACGAGCTTTTAACGAATCGAACCCGAGCGAACCTATGATTTTTAGGTTCGGTTCGTTTATTTAATCGAGCCTAAACTTGTGTTCAGGTTCAGTTCGTTTATTTCCGAATCGAATCTGAATCGAACTTTTAACGAGCCGAACCTGAGCGAATATCGAACTTGAGAATTTTCTTACACCCCTACCTCGGACGGCGGTGGTCGGTTCCACTATTTGTGGAGAAGAAAAGGGAATTTATATACTATTTCCAGTACAAATGGAACTCGGTTAATTGCAGACAGATCCGAATATTCATATAGAAATATCGTCTCGAGTAAGGTATGAGAGGAAGGAATGCATAAGACGATTCTTCAACTGAGTTCAATGTAACAGATATCGACAGATGAAATTGTTACATGTACGATTCTTCGTTAACACGAAAACCAAGGGATAGAAAATTATATTGCATGATTTCGTGAACATGATAAGTTGGTCGTTGATTATATATTTAATTGGCCATCCACAGCCACATCCCCTAATAAGATGGAGAGGACCAAGACTCTCAAGGTGGTGGTTCATGTGTATCTGTTGACTAACATTGCATTTATTCGTGCAGATGTGGATATAGCCCTCGCATCCATATTTGTGACTATGGTTGACTTTTATCTACCATTAAATTATCTGTTCACATCATATTTAATTATTTTAACATGAGAACGACAATGATCTTTAGCATTGCGTATTCACAAAAAATAGATACATTTTCAACCACATCTAAAATAGAGACTCTCAAATCCATCCATTTATAATGTACACGTACCTTTTAATGGCTCATTGCTCGCATTTTGCACCCTCTCCTAATCTCATGATATTGTGGTTTAAATTATTATGGGAAATTTTACTGACTACTAAGAATATCTTGTTGAAATTAGTCAACTCTATGTGTACAGTTTAATGGAGTTAATCCTAGTATTACAACAATAGTTCTTATGATAATACCTCAAACATAATTTTACATTTAATACTTAAAAATGTGAGACTGTGATTACTGCTTGAAAACTTAGGCTTAAATATATTGGTAATTGTCAAATGGTCTAGTCGTGCTCGAGCCCAACAAATCGTACGAGTCAGTTTTCCTTGCAAACGACTCGAGACTCGCCCCATAAAGTTATAGATATATTTGTTGATAATTAAGTGTGTGTAAATAGTGAGTCATGATTTCGATGAGTTTAGTCAGTTGCGGTGAATACGTATGAAAGGTGAAGGGAAATGATGATCGAAAAAGAGAATACTCATGTATCCAAGGAATTTAAAGTTGAAAAGGATACATATCTGGCTTCTATGAGGTGATCTCATTCTCTCTTAGGGATCCAAGTCATATTAAAGATGTTATCTTTGAAGATGGATAGTAAGTTGTTGATATCTCAAAAGGAGTTTTGAATTTATAGAAACCCTTCGCTTCAAGTTTAATAGTGTGATTCCAATCATCAAAATATTTTTGATATATTTGAATATAAATGTGGTATTTACTTGAGCACCTTGAATTTGCAACATATCTTAACATGTTTCTCAAGTGAACATTATTTTGTTTAAACTTATACACTTGGAGATTTCAAGCATCACAAGGAGTGAGTTATAATATTCAGATGGTATCCTTATTTTAGACCATACCTTCAAGCCACTCATGTTGTTGTATGGGTGGGAGTTCCAAGCTAAATGAACATCTTCACAATCCTAGGGTCATCAAATCCATTGCTCAAGTTTTGGTAAAATATATTCATGTGGATGGGGGTGATGGAGTTTTAGAGACCAAGATACTTGAGGATCTATGTGAAGATTGATATGCTAGAGCCTAGAATACCTTATGTGATGATTCAAAATGGTTATCAAGTGTTCAAGCACCATACTATATATGAGTGGATCTCAGAATGTTATGCTACATGTTTTGTCATTTGCCATAATTTGATGGAGTGCAAAACTGCAAAAGGGAAGTAGATTGATGAAGGGAAAGAGGATAAAAAGAAGCTTTAGTTCAAGATGAATGACCCAGTGTAATGGATGATGGTGGTTTTTTTAGCTTAGAAAAAGAGGAGCAACAACAAGAGTCCATGGGATTGCCGCATCCTTTGTCTGCATCCCTTCGACCGCAGTAGCAATAGCAGCTAGATAGGTCACTGGTTTCTGCAATCTTACGTCCAACACATCTGTAGATTGGAGCTCTTTCTTGCCTTTTGGGTGTCCTTTCTTCTTCTTCTTCTTCTTCACAGCAATAGCTTTATATAATGGTGGTTGATGGCTCAAAGCTGCAGAAACAAGTTGGACAAGTCCCAATCCTTAAATGGCAGTATCTACGCAATTAGAAAAAAAAAATGTGGTTGTTTATTCTACAAGTTGATCAATTTCTAATTGGTTTGTTCATAATCCAAGCTAAACCTCACAAGCATGTTGAAGATCTACAACCTAAAACAATGAAATGATGCCATCTTTTTACGAGAGAATGGGGGAAGATGTGGTGTCTAACACAAAATGATTTGGAGATTTCTCCTACTATGGGGTCTGTTGAATAACTTTTGGAGGAGTAGATCAAGAAGATGAGAAATAAAGGGGTGGTGTGGGAGGATATGCAAGCAAAAAGGTGATTTATGTTGAAATCAACAATGTGGTAAACAAAATTATTTGAAGAGGGTGTGGATGAGATGATGGAGTGAAGAAGAAGTGGTAGGGGATTTAGGTGCATGTCAGAGTTTTGGCACTAAGAAAAAGAGAAGGAAGAAACTGATAGTGCATGATAATTTACTTCTTGATGAATTGAGTTTGGCTGAGTAATGGTTTGTGTTTGAGGAAGAGTGGGATGGGAGCATGGAATGAAGAGGCTTGAAGCAAACAAAGAGGAGCCTTTTTAGGGTTAATCATAACATTCAAGCTAGGTCTCACTTTGTAATTTCCGAGATAAACATTTTCAATGTTCAAAATAAGCTTGAACTTTTCTAGCATTCGTGGTGATTATTATGAAGAGTTGATCGAGTACTTTCCTAAGAATGTGGAAGAGTGGAAAGGGGGTTCTCCCTTCTTAAATAGGGCAAGGTGGCAGATGCAGAGTTTATCATGGAAGATAAGTTTCCTTCTGTGGAAGAGATGAATGTACGGAAGAGGCAAATCCGTCATTCAAAAGAAGAAGAAGAAGAAGAAGAAGAGTAATAAATTTTAGATTAGCGATGATTGGATGGTGAGGAAGAGGAGTGCAGTGAGGTCTTTATATAATGAAGAGGTGAAGCAAGGAATCATCCTTGATGGGTGGACCAAGGAAGAGAATTTAGATGACCAAAATAGGTTGGGCAAGAGTGATCCAACATCCACATATCTAATACGGAAGGAGCTTGATCTCAAAGAATTCTTTGAAGCATTGAAAAAAAGAGATGGCGTGCGAACACATTTGACCATCCACAATACACGAGCTACTTTATGTTCATGACTTGAAGGGTTAATTTTAGTCATTATACTTTTCTTATTTGAAGGGTGTTGAGGGAAAAGAATAGATTGATTATCAAAGGTTGCCATAAGGCTCTCTTATATAGAGAATAGAAATCCTAGAGGACAAATTACATGATAAAATTAAAAATAGAAAATACATAAAATAATGAGAGATAAATACATCTCTCGACACTCTCCCTCAAGATGGAGCATAAATATCAATCATACTCAGTTAGGAACATCTCTGGAATGGCCCTCTGGCTAGAGCCTTGGTGAACATATCTTTTGTATGTTCCCCCCAGATGATGTTAGTAGAGAAAATCCCCTTCTAAATCATATCATGAGTATTATGACAACCTACCTCGATGTAATTGGTTCTCTCATGGAAGGAAGGCTTGTTGGCAATGAAGAGAGCAACATGCTTATCACATTGCAAATGCGTAGGAAGAGGAGCATCAATTTCTAAGTCTGCTAGAACATATCTGACCCACATCATCCCAGTGTTCCCCAGCATCATGGCTCTATTCTCTGAATCATCATGAGGTCTAGCAACCATGGTCTACTTCTTGCTCTTCCATGACAACAAATAACTCTCAATGAATATTGCAAAGCCGGAGGTAGATTTTATGTCATTGGGGCTTCCCACATAGTTTGCATCTGCACAAGCCATAATGGCAGGAGATATCCCCCTGCTAAAAAACAATCATTTACTTAGAGAATAGTTCTGATATATCCAGATCATGTGAACTGCATCCATGTGAGCTTTCCTCGACTACTTCATAAATTAACAAGCTTCCCATATCTCCACTTGTCCACTTCCTCTATGTCATAATCATATAGCTTCATGTCGATATCCATGAAAGTAGTTGAAGGTCTACAGTCTGTCATACTTGTCTCTGAAAGGAGATTTGTAACATACTTCCTCTAGGTCATCACAAAACAATATTGGTTCTTAATGAATTGAAGCCATGGGAAGTAACATAATTCACCAAGGTCCTTGTTGACAAACTATTATCCATAGAACTCCTTAGTCACACTTGTTCCCTCTACGTCATCTCATGTAACAATGATACCATCAAAATAAACCAAAATGACAATGATTCCTCTCTAAGACCTCTGAACAAAAAGTGACCGATCAATAGTCGATCTAATGAATCCCTGCTACTCTATCAAGTCCAAGATCTTCTAGAGCCATGCCCTAGGATGCTATTTAAGTCCATAGATAGACTTATGAAGTCTGCAAACCTTCTAACACTCCCCCTTAGCAACAAAATCATGTGGCTATCACATGTAGACTTTTTATTGAAGATCATCATATAGATAAAGCATTCTTCACATCGAGCTGAGACATGGACCGGTCTCATACCACTACAATCGAAATGAGGATTCGAAGAGTATAATGACGGGCCACTGGAGAGAACGTGTAGCAAGATGCCACTGACTATCTTGCATAGTCACATGATATTTTGTGGGACCTCCACAGCTGAGTGACCCATGACATCCCTCAACCCGTAGACAAACGCTCCAAAGAAACATGATCAGTGAGAGGATAAAAAACATATATATAGATATGTTTTCGAATAGAAATGGGTTGATCCAGAGTCTCTAGATGATCTATAACCTAAGGTGCAAGCTGCTCACCATGCATAGTGTCACATGGAACATATAAATCACCAATGCCATCAGTAGAAAACAAGCATTCAGAATTCACCTTGGACATGGCTGATGATAGGGAAGGTACATGAGCATGCATACAAGCAGCGACCTGCAAGTGCAAAAGTAAGGCCATGAGTGAGCCTTAGGAGTAGGAACCATGAGAGGAGGTTGAGGTGGTGGAGATGGTGGTGACATAGGAGGAGCCACAGGAGGAGGTTGACGATGACGTAGAAGGAGGTGTTATGTAAATCTCCCCACCAATCTCAAACAAGGTCATCTTGTCACCTGTAGGAGTAAAGTACATGACCAACTTAAAGAAAGTGACATCTGTTGGGATTTGAAAATCCCATCGATATGGACATTAACAATTGCCATTAGTGCACCTTGATTGCCGATTAATTAGAGAATAAAATCTCTTTATGATGGACAAAAGAGGAAGGTGAATTGACAGCCGTTTTGGTTGTCTAGCCAAATATAATAAGGCCAAGGATCCCCAAACGAAACATGTTCTCTTCTCTATTGTTTTCCATCGACAAGAGAGAGCTTGAGAGGCATACGTTCGTGAGGAAGATCCGAGGTTCCATCCGTGGGTTGATCGACGTCTACGGCAAACATCATAACAATGACGTCAGGTACTCCGTTACCCTTGAATTCGGATCGATTTCTAGCTTAACAAGTGGTATCAGAGCCATCTCGATTCCGATTTATAGGGTTTTACGTATGTCATTTTCGTTGATATTTTTTTTCTACATCCGTGATATGGATATGCAATAATCTTTTTTTTTTAAAAATTGATATGATTATCATATCCTTGTGGGTGTGAAAGTATTGATTCGAAATAATACTGTCCACCTGAAGTGCATAACCTTCGATTTATTTATTATACGGAAATGTTTTTTTTTACACGCATGCTGTTGATTTCAACTGGGTAAAATCCTATGTTTGTTATCTTAGCGGCATGTCTCTGTGATTTTTTTTCCGGTGGTCATAGCATCTGTTATTACATGATCGCGCATTAGTTTATTACCGATCTGAAATCTCAATCTAATTAGAATCTCTTATCGTAGTAGTTGACAAAAGATCCATGGTTGTTTACCAAGTGATTTCAGTATAAGAGGTTTTTGTTTTAACCATCACTACGCCTCACAGGTTTCTTTAAAAAAAATACGACAAACGTATGTATACAAAAGGTTATCCTTCTTGATTTGGCATGAGGTGCTCATTCTATCGTAGAGATTAAAAAAAAAACAGCTACGGTAATATTATTATTAGCATTCGCGGATTCAACTGTCATTGCTTCTTATTTTGAGATCATGGCCATTATAAAAGGTTGGAATTAAAAGGCGTAATTTAGAATTTTATTGTGAGATTGCAACGGTTGTTCTGATTTGTTTTGGAAGAAATCAAAGCTTTCTTTTTATATTAATAACATATTTGTCATGTGTATAAATTAAATGATATCCTTGGGTTTATGGAAAACGTCTATGATTATGGTTTTTCATTTTCAATATTAATTGCTATTGTCATGCCGTCTTTAGTCCATTCACGGCAATGATACTTAATTGTCTCTCATTATATTAGTTTAGTAAGTGGTGACAATTCAAATACCTGCTTAAAAAAATCATTAACATGACTTATGTATGGCATCAGTTGGTTTACAATTTTTTTTATTATTATCCAAGGACCACAATCCGATGCCTAAACCAAAAAAAACACAATCTCTGCCAAACTGAATGCCTGATAATATATCACAAGGCATTTGATACATTTAATATATATATTTTTTTATTGTTAAGACCTGAAATGATTCTACTTCATTGCACCATAAATTTCATTAAGTTCACATGTTTAACTAATGGTAACATGATAACGTGCATATTGCATTCATAGCATGTTATTTTGTTCCTTTTGTTCATACAAACCGATAAACTGTTGATTTTGTATCAAGCCATAAGACATAATTACAATATTTCTAATGATACAATTGAAATGGATAAGCCACCAAAGTGACCTCTACTGTGAAAATTGTATCATTAAAAATATCTGGACGGATTTTGTATGCATTATAAATATTGTCTTTCCCAAAGGAGGGACAATATTTATTTAAGTATATTGCATACATGTGATGATAATTGAGCAATGATTATAAAGTTCCATGTGATTAATGAGATACATCCAAAGATGGTCTCACTACTTGACAGGATTTATCATTGACGATTGATCATCACAATAAGAGTACCACTTACAACTAACATTATTGTCCAAAGACTTAATAGTTAGTGATTTGCTTGGTATCTTGCTTTTCTTATGGCTGTATCTGCAAATTCATGTTTATGAAACATACATTAATTCTGTTTTCTTTTGATCTTTATTTTATAGCTTCCGCTTCCGCATCTACTATCTCTCACTTTGAATTCAATTCCCGTGCTTTAGGGTACAAATTTCAAGGCATGGAAAGAGAGCATTATGATACTGCTTGGCTGCATGGATCTAGACCTTGCACTTCGGATGGAGACTCCCGCTCCTCTAACGGAAAATAGTTCTTCTGATGAAAAGAAGAACTATGAGAGGTGGGAGCGCTCTAATCGCATGTGTCTCATGATCATAAAGCGCGGTATTCCGGAAACCCTTAGAGGGATTGCTGAAGAAAAAATAACTACGGCTAAAGAATACCTTGCTAAAATTGAAGAGCGTTTTGCGAAAAACGATAAGGCGGAAACAAGCACTTATTTACAGCACTTGATTTCCATGAAGTATACCGGCAAGGGAAACATGAGGGAGTACATTCTTGAAATGGCTTATATTGCTTCAAAATTACAGGAATTAGAACTAACAATATCTGATGATTTGCTAGTTCATTTGGTTCTGTTGTCTCTTCCATCACAGTATAACCAGTTTAGGGTCAGTTATAACTGCAAAAAGGAGAAGTGGACTCTTAACGAGCTCATTTCATACTGTGCTCAAGAAGAAGACAGGTTGAAGCATGAAAAGCCAGAAAGTGCTCATTTAGCTATGAACTCTAAGGATAAGGGCAAGAAAAGGAAACAAATGAGTAATGCTGCTGTGACAGGTCCAATAAAGAAGAATAAGGATGCAATTAGTTGCTTCTTCTGTAAGAAATCTGGACACGTTAAGAAAGATTGTGCCAAATATCATGCATGGCGCGTGAAGAAAGGTACAATTCATACTTTGGTTTGTTTTGAAGTTAATTTAGCTTCAGTTCCAAGAAACACTTGGTGGTTAGATTCCGGTGCCTCTACTCACATAAGTGTTTCAATGCAGGGCTGCCTGAACTACCGAAGACCAACTGATGTTGAAAGATACATCAACGTAGGTGACGGAAAGAAGGCTGAAGTCGAGGCAGTTGGATTTTTTAAGCTTTTATTAGGAACTGGTCATTATCTAGAGTTAAAGAATACTTTCGTTGTTCCATCTTTTAGACGAAATTTGATTTCTGTTTCTGCATTGGACAATTTAGGTTATTTTCTAAATTTTGGAAATGGAAAATTTAGTCTTTCTTTTAACTCTTCTATGATTGGTATTGGTTCCTTAGTTTCTAGTGATAAGCTTTATTTGCTTGATACTATTGCCTCATATAATGAATCTATGGTTGTTGAATCGAGAGGCACTAAGCGAAAATCCGCCTCAGAAAATTCAGCATGAATTTGGCATAAGCGTTTGGGTCACATATCCAAATCTAGAATTAAACGACTTGTATCTGATAACATCCTAGATTCATTAGATTTTACAGGTTTAGATATATGTGTCAACTGCATTAAGGGAAAACAAACCAAATCAGGGAGATTAGGTGCCAATAGAGCTTCTAGTGTCTTACAATTGATACATACGGATATATGTGGTCCATTCTCTACGGCATCCTGGAATGGTCAACAATATTTTGTATCATTCATAGACGACTATTCAAGATACGGTTACCTATATCTCATTCATGAAAAGTCACAAGCTCTAGACATGTTCAAATCATTCAAGGCCGAAGTTGAGCTCCAACTCAACAAAAGCATAAAGTGCATCAGATCTGATCGTGGTGGTGAATACTATGGCAGATATGATGGTTCAGGTGAACAACGTCCTGGTGCTTTTGCTTTATTCCTAGAAGAATGTGGAATTGTTCCTCAGTATACTATGTCAGGTTCTCCTAGCATGAACGGTGTGGCTGAGAGACGTAACAGGACTCTTAAGGATATGGTGAGGAGTATGATCAGTCATTCTTCCTTACTAGGGTCCCTCTGGGGAGAAGCATTAAAAACGGCGGCTTACATTTTGAATAGAGTACTAACAAAAGCGGTTGCAAAAACACCATATGAGCTCTGGACTGGTAAAAGACCTAGTCTAAAGCATTTACGCATATGGGGATGTCCAGCTGAGGCAAGGCCGTACAGGCCAAATGAGAAAAAATTGGACTCCAAAACAGTGAGCAGCTACTTTATTGGTTACTCATAGCGATCAAGGGGTTACAAATTTTATGATCCCACACTTAAGAAAATATTTGAAACGGGAACCACAACTTTTTTTGAGGATGTTGATTTGGAGGGGAAGATGCATATTAGGGATATTGTCTTTGAGGAGGAATCAATCACGATTCCTAATGTTGTGATTGAAAATGCACAAGAGTGCATTCCAATCATTGGACAAGAAACAAATCAAGAACCTCAAGATGACAATATTCAACAACCCCTTATAGAGGATTTTGCTACACAAGATCAAAATCAACAACCTCAAAATTTAAGGAGATCCATTAGAGAACGAAGGAGTGCTATTCCAGATGACTATATAGTATTTCTTCAAGAACAAGATGGAATTAGGGAAGATGATCCAATCAACTTCTATCAGGCCATGAAAGGTTCTAACTCTACAAAATGGGTCGAAGCCATGAATGAGGAATACAAATCGATGCAAGACAATCAAGTTTGGGACCTTGTACCATTGCCAGAAGGTGCGAAACCCGTTGGTTGTAAATAGATATTTAAAACCAAAAGGGGTTCAAATGGTAATGTTGAAAGGTTTAAGGCACGTCTTGTAGATAAAGGATTTACTCAGAGAAATGGAATTGATTACAATGAAACATTTTCTACTTTTTCTAGTAAGGATTCCTTTAGAATTATCACGGCATTAGTTGTGCACTTTAATCTTGAGCTTCATCAGATGGATGTTAAGACCGCCTTTCTCAATGGAGACGTTGAGGAGGTAATCTATATGGTTCAACCAGAAAACTTTGTTCAGGGAGATGCAAAGAATATGGTTTGTAAATTAAAGAAATCCATTTATGGACTCAAGCAAGCATCCCGTCAATGGTATCACAAATTCCATCAGGTAATTATCTCATTTGGTTTTGAGACTAATCCAGTGGATGATTGTGTATATCACAAGTTTTGTGGGAGTAAACACATTTTCTTAGTTTTGTATGTGGATGACATACTGCTTGCTAGTAATGATCTGAATTTATTGCATGAAACAAAGAAATTTCTTTCAAATAATTTTGAAATGAAAGATCTTGGAGATGCTTCTTTTGTATTAGGAATCCAGATACACCGAGATCGAACTCAAGGTGTATTTGGATTGTCACAAGAGAACTACATCCATAAGGTGCTTCAAAGATTTGGCATGCAGCTTTGCAAACCAATTGATACCCCAGTTGCTAAAGGAGACAAATTCAGTCTCAATCAATGCCCTAAGAATAACCTTGAAATTCTAGAAATGGGTAAGATCCCTTATGCATCTACAATTGGGAGTCTTATGTATGCACAAGTGTGCACACGTCCGGATCTGGCATTTATTGTGGGCATGCTAGGCAGATACATGGAGAATCCAGCCATGGATCATTGCAGGGCTGCCAAACGTGTCATGAGATATCTTCAGAGAACAAAAGACTACAGAATTACATATCAAAGGTCGGATACATTGGAGATCATTGGATATTCCGACTCAGATTTTGCTGGATGCCAAGATAGCAGAAGATCCACTTCAGGCTATGTATTCTTAATGGCTGGAGGAGCCATATATGGAGGAGTGCTAAACAAACAATTGTAGCATCCTCCACTATGGCGGCTGAATTCATAGCATGTTATGAGGCATCGAATCATGGAATATGGCTAAAGAATTTTGTCAATGGGGTGCGTATTGTATGCAGCATCCAGAAACCATTACAATTATTTTGTGACAATAATTCAGCAGTGCTTTATTACAACAGCAACAGAAGCTCAACCAAGTCAAAGCATATTGACATAAAGTTTTTGGTTGTGAAAGAGAGAGTACAAAGTGGACAAATTTCCATAGAGCATATTGGGACAAATTCCATGGTGGCGGATCCGCTAACCAAAGCAGTGACACCCAATATATTTCATAAACATATGATTCGTATGGCTGTTGTATCAAATAAAGATATCCCTTTCTAGTGGGAGTTTGTATTGTTTTGCTCATCCCTTTACGTTTTTGAAACATTTGAAATTCAATAAATTTCTGCGCAGAATAAAGTATTTGATGTTGATTCCACATTCTCTCACTAAAGGGTCTCCATTAAGAATATGGACCGTTCATTACAAATGCAACTTTGGATATAGATCCAAATTTATTTATTTATTTGACATTGATCCATGTCATTTGGTTGTTTTAATATTGGTGACCATTGATGGGTTTAATCGTGCTCAATACGATGAATACCTCATTGATCTCATATTATCATAACTAATGGACAGGATTGTTCAGTTATATCTCGATTGGTGGCAATAATCTTTGAGCTCATACAGTAAGCACATTACATGGTCATTGTCAATGTCCAGTGGGAGATTGTTGGGATTTGAAAATCCCATCGATATGGACATTAACAATTGCCATTAGTGCACCTTGATTGCCGATTAATTAGAGAATAAAATCTCTTTATGATGGACAAAAGAGGAAGGTGAATTGACAGCCGTTTTGGTTGTCTAGCCAAATATAATAAGTCCAAGGGTCCCCAAACGACACATGTTCTCTTCTCTATTGTTTTCCATCGACAAGAGAGAGCTTGAGAGGCATACGTTCGTGAGGAAGATCCGAGGTTCCATCCGTGGGTTGATCGACGGCTACGGCAAACATCATAACAATGACGTCAGGTACTCCGTTACCCTTGAATTCGGATCGATTTCTAGCTTAACAACATCATCATTAATGTAGTACTTTTGTCTAATTGGATTGTAGCATCAGTGCCTATTCTGGGTCTAGGAGTATCCCACAAATAAACGCTTAACAACTATGGAAAAGAGTTTTTAATGACCATGGGCCAATGGTGAACAAAAGCCACTGGCACAAGGAGTTAGCGAGAAATGGTCCTCACTAGGAAATACAATCGAAAAAGGAACCTTTTCACCTAACACAAAGGATGGTATTCAGTTGACCAAATAATAGTTAGTGAGAATGGCTTTTCCCCAAAAAGAGTGGGAGCACAACTCCGAATAAGAAGAGTCTTGGTCACATAAGAAGATGACAATGTTTGTGTTTTTTAACATCATTCTGTTAAGAAGTATAAGGGTGTGATATCCGATGTATAATGCTAAGGGACATGAAGAACTAGGATAGTTGTGTAGTACAAAACTCCAAAGCACTATTAAAGTTAACATATTTAACCATAGCAGAAAAATAACTTTTATTTCATAAATATAAGATTAAATGACAACCCCAACCCTAAACTTATTTTTCAAAAGAAAAACTCATGATAGTCTAAAGTAATCACGACAGCTACAAGGTAAAACTCGTGCTCCTAATGGTCAAGGACAGGAATGAGACCCCATATATAAAAATGCAATAACTCAAGTAAAGAACTACGACTACAACTCTGACGACGAGGATAACTAGAATAGTGATGCTTCCTAAATACTGAAATATAGACCGAGATGAAATCTATGGGAGGACTCTGCAAAGCTTTTTCATAGGAAGATGACCGAACCAACGATGCCACATATAGGGGGAAATTGACACAGTTGGAATGGAAGAATTACCATCATACAAGGACTGGACTAGTTTGTGAAGGCTCCCTTGCTCATGATCACATCTAATCACCATGCCTGTGAGTATATCTTTAAACGCAAAAGAGGAAGGATTAAATATGGCATGATAATGTGAATATTTAGTGATTTGACTAATATATAATAAATTCATAGAAAAATTGTAGAGCATGTTGAACATTCTACAAGTGAATAGACTTTATCAGTTGAATCTTCCATTGTCATATAATGGGAGAATGTATCACATCAACAGTAACAACTGATCTGCCTAGATGAACTGATCTGTAGGAAGTGAATTGAGCTATGTTTCCACATAGGTGATGAGAGGCACCTGAATCGATGATCCACTTTTGAGATGTCTACCCACTACAAAAAAAGATGGGATTGGAATGCACATGATGGCTCGTAATGTGCACGCCAACTGCACGCCATGTGCACGTCCGATTACTGGGCGTAGGGGTGCACATGGATCGGATAAAATCCGTAATCCGATCCAATTCGATGGTATTGGATTGGATTGGTTTGGTTTTATCATTTTAACGGATCGGATTGGAATTTTTAAAATCCGTTAAAGTATGGATTGGATCAAATGACTATCTAAATCCGATCCGATCCAATCCATTAATCCATTAACATATATTTATATATTGACATATGTAAATATAATACATACATAATATCTATTTTCACACAATCGTAATTTGTCATAAAGCTATAATCAATGTCATTCATCAAATATTTGTTGGATAAAAGTCCTATTACCACCTCATCTTTTTCTCTTGAAAACCAAATGCTAATCTCAAAAATAATAAAATATGATTATCACTTGTGATGTTGTGAACCCCCGTTGGCATTCCCCTTCAATTCCCTCTCCCTCTCATTTCACTCTCATTCACCAACATCTAATTATTAGTTCCCTCTCAGTCCAATTTTATGGTCCCTCTCCTACACAAGACCGTCCCCCTCTAGTACAACGGTGTCACCCTCCCTTATGCTATCGCCACATGTCTCACACAATGTCATCCCTCTCCGATGCGATACCATCTACCATGAGCGCCTTGTAACTCGATTGATTTTCGTTAAAAGAAAATAGATTTGAGATAGTTGCTTAGTACATGCATTTTTTATTCTTGCTCCTTTTGCTTGTTCCAGCTTACAAACTTACCCGTGCATGAAACTAGATCAGCTATATATTGAGATGTACCATACCATCTAAGAACAAACAAGTATACTTGAATTCTTTTCCTTTATAAATTGATATATGAATTTGATTCATATTTTTAGAAAAATTACATATTTTGACTATAGGTACTAATCTGACAAATAAATTGTATTTCAAGTTTATTATAAATGAGAGGATGGTGTCTAATTGATGGGTTATATTAACTTGGTTTTGTCTTGGATACTTAATCGAATGTGAATGTTCATGTTTTTTGTATGTTGATGATATGTTATAGTGCCTTGAAATGTGTTCTTGGGAGTGTTTTGATTTTTGACATAGTTTAACAGTCTAAACTCACCACGATCTCATCAATATCCATATAAATTGTATTTTTTGTTATCTAACTAGATTTTGCATCAACATTTGGTAACTTGTATAGTTCATATTTGAATCAGATGTCAGAAATCATTTATAATAAAAATATTGATGCATCATTAATAAAAAAGAAACTTGGATGCCAAATTCAATATAATCCTTTAGCTTCATCGTGTAGTCTTCAACTTTTTTATAATAGATTAACGGAGTCTTTCAACTTTAATATGATTGTACACTATTTAAATAGTCTTTTCAATATATCTATCCATATTATCAATTTTGAAGTCATAATTCAAAAGTCGAATGCTAGTGTGCTATGAATGACAAACATTAAAGGGTAAACTGCCAAGCAGAAATATGTAAATATAAAAATTCAATCCAATCTGATCCAATCCGTAATCCGATGGATTGGATTGGTTTGGATTCCAAATGGATTGGATTGGATTGGAAAATGTTAAAATCCGTTAAGGTTGGATTGGATACAGATCAAGCTAAAATCTGATCCGATCCGATCCATATGCACCCCTTACTGGGCGAGCACATGTGCTCGTTCACTATGTGGTCGCCGATACGAGAGTCGCTCGGGCAGGTGGGCGAGCACATCGGGACGCTATGTCCTCGCCCGCTTGTTGGCATGCACATATGTGGTCGTCAAAATGATCGCCCCTATAAAAAATGGCGATCATTTACGGAGCCCTTGGCGAGCACATGTGCTCACCCAAATTGAAGTGCAGAAAAAAAAATTATACAGGTTTGGTGGGGTTTTGACGCCTCGTCAAACCTGTATAGCCTGCCACTAAACTACTACATGTGCTTAATAGAGTCGATAAGCGTATATATAGTATACCAGTTCGTCAACTAAATTAACTAGCATTGACAAGTCGAACTCACACAATATACATGAACTTAGAAACTAAACATTCATATTTAACATCTAAATACTACAAATATATATTCGAAGCAACAACGACAAGTAAAATTACAACAAGTTATACTATCAAAGTTCATATAAATTGAAAGATGTGCTAAAAGTTCAACAATAAAACGAGCCAATAGCAACAAAAATTCACTTCTTCTTTATTCTAAAAATTTTAGATATTAAACCCTGCTTTGCTTTCTTTTTTTCCTTCTCCTTCTCTTTGAACCTAGCATACATGTGTGCCTCTTCTTCAGGGTCGTTTTCCTCCTTCTCTTCTTCATCATCCGATTAAATCTCCTCAGGTTGAGATGCACACCCTTGTGACCTATGTTATATATGGAGGATATATACATGTTACTTGTATTTTGAAGATAGAGAAATGTAAAATTATTACTCATTCTAAGTAGAATACTTACATGAACGCCGTGAAAACTTCTCGGAGCTTCATCACCTACTCCACCTCGTCATCTGCGACTCCATTGGCAATGATGATTGAGATGAATGTGGTTGTGTGTACGACGGCTGGGAGTACGCAGAATAGGAATGACGATGTTCCTCCACATAGTATGGAGGAAGACCACCAAGCGTCTGCTTCCTGTTCGCCACAACATCCCTCTCCTCCAACACCTTATAAGATTTTCATTGTTTAATATGAAATTATATATAAAAAATGAATATAGTAAATTAATATTTATCTATACCTGCTTCCATACTGTTTTATCAAATGGTGGTTGCTCTCCAGTTGGATCACCACCCTATTTTTCTGCAGATAGTGCCAAATAACGATCGTGAAATACAAAATGAAATATAGAAGAATAAGTTATAATATATCTTTAATTACAAATAAATTAAAAGACTTACCAATAATTCTCCTGCTTCAGGAGTGGACCACTGCGACTCTCCTTCTTTCCCACTCATGTGGGACCTGGACCACCACTCCTGAAATGACGGTTCTCTTTCCAACATAGCTGCCTGAAAAATAATTTTAAGATGTAATAATAACATTGCATTATGTTAAAGTAGATTTGAAAAATTAAATTTTATATTGTAGTACCATCTCCGCTCTAATCTAATCGTGGCTTTTAGAGCCACTTATCGATTTAATCCTTTGTTTTTGGTTGTTTGTCCTTCCTGCCATGGATCTCCTTCCAAACTCCCGCAACGAATGCATCACAGAAACCCTCCCATCTGCAAGGAATATGTTATGAATATTAATTATTTTAAAAAGTATATTATAAATTATTTAAGAAATACAATACCTATCCTCAGTACACCATGCTGGCAGGAACCTCTTCATCTCCTCAAAATTCATCTCCTCGCATCCCGTCTTCGCATGCGAGTCTCTCCTTGCCTTAAAAAATGTATCGCTCATTCTCTTCTCCGCCAAACGAATAAAGGCTCGACGATAAGCCTCCTTCCCCAGACCCGGAACAAGGCGATACCTACTCTGGAAATTACAGCAAAATATCAGAAGAAAATATGACAAAAAAATTTTATATCACTTCTTAGAAATTATTCTTACCAGAATCATCTCAAATAGTCTCTCATGTTCTGTAGTAGGGATGCGACACCATCTAAATTGCATGCTAGTCAAGTGTGTCTTGATTATGGTGGTTATCTCTTTTGCCACCCTGTTGCTATTCAAAAAATCCCTGCATTTGGTAAAATTTGTAACCATTATACATTTTATTTGTTTGGTAAAATTAAAATGACATAATTTATTAAAATATTACCTCCCATCCGCCGTAACCTCCAACAAAGGGTAGGACACCGAAGTCTGTCCAGCTCAAGTAGGTAAAGGCACAGAGGTGCTCAGACGTCCAGAAGAAGGAGAATCAGAACCCATCGATGTCCGTACAGGTATGGGAACCGGGACCAGGAATCCAGCAAGAGCGACTGAGGTAGATGGCTCTCCATAGCCGCCTACATAAAAGGGTGGAAGAGGATAACCAAGAGACTCGTAGTAGGCTATGACCCGCCGGACCTCGTCAGACTGTGAATCTAAAACAACATCCAGGGTGGGATGCCTATGGACGAAGGTGTGTCTGAGGAAGATGGACGATTGGATCGATATGATCCATGAGACCCGCCACGTCCAAAACCTGCCATGACTGTAATGATGATGTAATAGTTAATTACATTGTTATTACTTAAGATTTTAGCTAATTCGATTATAATAATGTAATAAAACTTACAGCTAATCTTCATCATTTATTTTGGTAGGATTAAAGGATATTTCTTTATTTTCTTCATTTTCTTCGTTTTCTGAATCATCGTTTGTGGAGTTGATATCATCTTATAGGTCAACACATACCACCTCATTATCAGGCAATCGAATCGATTCGATAATTGGAACTTCTTCTGTTAAGTTTATTTGTTCATGTGTCGGTGTGAATGCTTCATCTATATCATCTTCATGATGAGTGTAATCATAAGAAATATAACCTCGAGAATTTATCTTCACAATAGTTAAAATTTCAACGCTCTTTCTCTTCTTTGACACTTTGGGGAGATAACAAACTTGATCCGTTTGAGAAGCTAAAACGAAGGGTTCAAATCTACGTATAAATTTTCTTGGTACCACGTCGACAATATTATTTCTCCTATCGAGTACTAAACATCCATTGGGTTCATACCAATAACACAAAAAGAGAAATACTTTATTCAAGCCTGGAATACTATATTCCACTTATAGTATCTCCTTTAAAGTTCCATAATAATTCATATGATCTTCCTCATAATAAGATCCAGGAACCATCACTCCATGATTTTGAGTTGTTAGATATTTACCGGAATTGAAGGTATGAAAACGATAACCATTGCTGCAGCAAGACTTGTAAGATCGAACCTTATAAACATGTCCTCCAAAATATTTTAAAATATGAGTATAATAATCACCACCTTCCAACTGTTTTGAGCAGTCTTTAAACCAAGATGAAAATTGATTCCTATAGATGCTCAGAACTTCGTCATCTGAATATATAGGATTTTCCTCGACAATTTTCTTCCTAAATTCCCTAAAATTAGTAAAAGAAACATCAGAATTACTTGAAATTGAATTTGCATATATACATAAAGTAATACAAATACGTACTGAACATATGGTATTATTTCATCGTAATTGTCTAATACATATAACTCTGCAGCATCATTCTCCTGTTTCGATAAGAAACGTTCAGTTGCCTTTCCTATGAGCTGAGTGGATTGACGAAAGCTACTGATACAAGGTTCTTCCTCCGAGTAAATTGTCTCATTCCTCCTAAATCTGTTGTGGATTGTCTCCACATCTTCTGGAAGATACCTAGCGCAGAATGTTGCGACTTCCTCATATCTAATAGTACGAACTTATTGATCCTTCAACTTTACTTTTCTTTTGGACCTTTCTTTTAAGAAAGAACATAAACCTATATGGAAATAGGTTAACATTTTATTCAAATATTAAAGAATGCAAGAAGATTATAATATTTATAAATACATTTCAAATGGATACATCCAACGATATTTTACCGGCCCTTCAACTTTTGCTTCATATGGAATATGAATCATCAGATGCTCCATTGAATCAAAAAAAATGACGGCAGAAATATCTTCTCCAAGTTACACATAATCACAAGAATATTTTTATGAAGATATTCCATCTCTGTGCGTTGCATGCGTGACGAGCATAGAACCTTGAAAAATTTTGCTGACATCTGAAAGAACATCGACTATATTTTTTGGTAACAATCCTCTAAACACTAACGGTAGCAATCTTTTCATGAAATATGACAGTCATGACTTTTCATTTCCTTAAATGAAAACTTCTTTAAATTGATCAAATTGGAAAAATTTGATGCATATCCCTCTGGAAACTTCAATTTACTTGTCCATTCGTAGACAAGCTTCACTTGATTTCTGTCTAATGTATACTTCGCTTTAGAAAGTTCAACCTTTCCATTATCATGTTCCTTTATATGCAACTCTAGCCGATTGCATATGATTTGTAAATCATTACAAGATTTTACTGTATCTTTTGGTCGACCGGTTACATTCATAACAGTATAGAAGATGCTATCAAATACATTTTTCTCTATATGCATAACATCTAAGTTTTGTCGTATCAGTAATTTGCTCCAATATGGTAATTCCCAAAATATACTCTTCTTAATCCAACTATGACTGTCACCAAAACCAGGAAGACTTTTTGTTTTATCTCCATTCTCTAAGGTTTATTTCTCCAATTCTTCCAAGCTTGATAATACCGTATCGTCTGTCTTGAATGGTGGCGGATTTGAAAGATCAATTGTATTCTTTTTAAATGACTGCTCCTGTCTTTGATATGGATGATTGTTTAGAAGAAAATGTCTGTGACAATAAAAAAAACATGGTTTCTGACCATGTTGAAGTTGGAATGATTTAGTACCCTCCATACAATATGGACAACTTTTACGTCCATGCGTACTCCATCCAGATAAAATTCCATATGTCGGGAAGTCATTTATCGTCCAAAGCAGAGCTACTTTCATGTTAAATATTTGACTTTTATTTGCATTATATGTATCAACTTCATCGACCCATAACATTTTCAACTCATCTATAAGAGGACGTAAATAAACGTCGATGTATTTTCCCAGATGTGTAGGTCCTAGTACCAACAACAAAAGAGACATAAACTGTTTCTTATTATATAACCCTGGGGGTAGATTGTATGGTGTTGTCATTATAGGCCAGCAAGAGTAATCTTTACTTCTTTCATGAGGATTAAACCCGTCTGTACATAAACCTATAACACAATTCCTCTTTTCTTCAGAAAATGTGGGAAAAGCTGACATCAATACTTTCCAACAATCAGACTCGGATGGATGCTCCATGTACTCATCGACTTTATGTTCCACGTGCCATGTCATATGCTTCGCTATTTCTTTGCAATAATATAGCCATTTCAATCTCGGCGTCAATGGGAAATAACGTAAAATCTTTCTTGAGATTTTTGTCCCACTCTTACTAGCTTCCTGATATCTTGGCTCGTCACATTTAGGATACCGTTGTAAATGCTAGTGTTCCCTGTAATATAAAATATGGTGATTTATACAAGAGTCTATTTTAGCTTCCACTAAACCCATCTTTCGCATCATCTTTTTCATTTTGTAATAATTATCAGGTAATTCTACATCTTCTGGTAACATTTTTTTCTTGATAATCCTATGCATTGCATCAAAATTATGATCAGTCATATTATACTCCATCTTCATCGATAGAAGATCCGAAACCGCAGATAGTTTTGAATATATCTTACAACCCAACCATAATGGTTCTTCTGCTTTTTTCAACAGCTCGTAGAATTCTGCAGACTCTCCATATGGTTCCTCATCATCTAAAAAAGTATCATTAAAATCTGGACCCGCAACGTCCATAACCATATCTACAAAAGGATTACTATTGTCCACTTCTTCCGCCTTATTCATCTTGTCCTCGTAATCCTCACCATGCCTCCATCAAATATGATATCCTTCTATGAAACCCATTTTATAAAAATGTAATTGAGTTTCATCCTTGGATATCTTCCTCATTAAATGACATTTTTGACATAGACACAAGATAGTTCCATCTGAATCCACGACACGGGAACCTTGTGTGTAAGCAAATTGTATAAATTCTTGAACACCTCTTTGAAAGGTATCTGCTACACGTGCATCTACTACACGGATGTACATCCACTCTCTATTAGTTATATTGATCAACCTGAATGAAACATAGTGTCAAATCCAGGAAAATATGTGAGGAATACCTAAACCTAACCCATTGTTGACATAAAAGACGAGAAGAGGTGTCTTCATTATGTTATCACTTGAGCCCGTCCATAAGGATTTAAACTTACTAAAAGATACACGTTGTTACAAGCTTGCTTATTTTTGACGAAAGTTCGGCAGCATAACCCTACACCTCTCCTGTATACCTCAAAAATCAATCGCAATCAACTTTCAAAATAATCATATTAGTGATTATTTCGATAGTAAATTATGATTGATTTGGTATACCGAAGAGGAAGGGGTTATGAACCGAATTTCCATCAGAAATAAATAGCTTGTGAAAACGATCACCTTTTAGTAAGTCTGAATACTTATGGACCCCCTTAGTATGAGATCTCCGAACTAAGGAAAGCTGACATAAATATAATACTTTGAGATCACTTTACATCATACATTTGTACGTGCTACAAATGAGACTATAAAATAATCTTGAAATATTTATTCATTTATGTTAGCTGGGCAATTACGTAAATTTGGTTGGTTAACGATGGGGATAGGGATAAGTGTGATCCTAATCTAGCGTCTAATAAAGTGTTTGGCTCAATAATATTAGATGGGTACCTACAAAAAAAACGAGTTTTACACCTACAAACATCAAAATCCACGACCATTGGTCTGGGATAAACATCCCAAAGTGAGTCCAATAGTGTTGTGAAATAAAAAATATAACATAGTTAGAGGTGATTAAATCCTCCAATGTGTTGCACACGCCTCCCGATGTACAGGGCCACACACCACCCGGTGTGGAGGGACGCACTGTGTGTGAATGATTTTGTGCGATTTTAAATAATTAATGATTAGTGTTTTAGACTTATCATTAACCTAACTATAAGTTAATGCGATATACTTGATCACATTAACTAGAATTTAATGTGATAATAAAATATCACAGAAGAAATATTTCAGTTTATAGTTATTGTCACGCTTCAACAATTTTGACTTAAATCAATGAATAATTTGACATCCATTATATAGTTCTTATTCTCAAAGGTTTGTATCTCTCATCCCCTCTTTCACGAACCATTTCTAACACTACTTCAAATTCAAGTTCAATACCACAAATGCATCCTCTAACTCGTTCCCATGTGTTTGTTTTTTCATTCTCTCATGTCAGAATTCATCTATTTCTTTATTTTTTCCACTTCCAACTGCAATCCTAAAATCCCAAGACATGATCATTGTGATGAAACTAGTGTTATGGCATAATTCAATATTCTTTATTTCTATATCAACATTCACCTACCTCTCTATTTAAGCACTTTACTTGTTGTGACATTTAATTAAACACTTGACATACCTATGATATTTCATCTATATTAGACAAATATATACCCAAATCTAATAATAACTACATATTAAACAACTATATGATGCATAAGCAACAAGATTAACAACTAGTAATATTAAAATTAAGAAAACAATCAACAATATCAAAATCCTAAACCATGAAAACAAGTATGAAATCGAATGAAATACGAAGAAAAGAGGGAAAGGATGATAAGATATACCTTAAGAAGGGTGTGTGTGTGTGTGTGTGTGATTGAATATTCAAACGGAGGTCCCTCGACGCGGGAAGGCTCGAGCATGGGTCGCCGGAGGGGAGGAAGGGAGAAGAAATTCACGCAGGAATGAGGAAACATGGATGCCCGACGTTCTGTTTATGAGTGCGGGCGAGCACACTTATGTGCTCTCTCATCGTTTGTGAGGTGCTCGCCCGGTATTTGACATGCGCTGATCCACCCGCGCCTTGAAATTCATCTGGGCAAGCACAACCGGGCGAGAACTTGTGTTATTCAAGTGGTCGCTGATAAAGCCGAAAATCGGTTTCGTGGCTTTTCATTTTTAGAAGAAGCACTGTCGATGTAGCCAAAAAGTCGCGAAAATATACGATCATCAACTTATCAAACAAATTCGGTTTTCCATCGGAAAACCTACACTAAATTTTTTACCAGGCAAGTGTTTCTGGGTCGAACTCAAGGAGGCAGAATAGAATCCTTTGATTCTTTCGAAGATTTCTTTGTAATTTTATTTTTTTAATTCTTCTCAAAGTTATCAAGCCAAAACACCTTTTTTATTGATTTTTATTTTTTTATTTTTATTTGATTTTAATCTTTTCAAATTTTTATTTAATTTTCAAAAAGGGATAAAAAAATATATTTTTATTATATAATAGGTGGATAGTATATAGGTGGTAAAATATAGTAGGGTGATCGGGTCGAGCAGCGAGCTCGAACAATACAAGAAAACAAAACAAAACGAGGCGAACTTCGACAAAATCAAAACACGTTGAAATCACGACAAAAACACTCGAAAACTTTATACAAGGTAGAGGGGGTAGTTGCGTAACTACCCTAAAGAAATCGTCAAAAAACAAAGTCAAACGAGGTCCAAACAGCCCCTACAGCCCAGGGGCATAAGCGCAAAAAAAATCTAATTAAAAAGCTTGCAAATTGGACCTCAGGACTGTTCTGAAAGAAAAGTAATACAAATTATTACATTTAGGTCCCTGCAGAGGGACCTAAATGCAATTATCGGAAACCTGGGGGCGAGATTAAATCTTCTGGAAGCAGCTGGGTTTAGTTCGCAATTTTTCCACCCCTTCAGAATCGGCGACTGAGATTAGAAGATCCAGGCGCGATCGGATGGATGCAGGTGCGCCACGTGTCGCGCACCTGTAGCTTCTCTGTTCCTGAGCGGTTGGCAGTCTGGTCACAAGGTCTTCTTCTCGAAATTCTCCAGAGCGGTCGCTGAATGCTTTGGCACGCCGGCGGGGCCAGAGGGGTGGCTCCTCCACCCCTCGAGCTCGCCCGCTATAGGGTGGTGGCGGAGACTGCTCGGAGCGGCGGTGGAGCGGTAAAGAAGACGGTGGTCTCGTCCACCTGGAGATTGTTGCTGTCCTGGCGAGGCTCCTTTGAGAGTGATTCTAACGAAGATCAAAGCCTCCCAGATCCTTGCGAGTGGCTCCCGACGACGTCTAATCTGCAATTGAAAGATTGTTGTGCTTGATTCGTGAAGAATCGGCCACCAGTTTAGAGAATCCAAAGCTCAAAACATGGAAAAAAAAATCAAGTTTCCAAAAGTTATTCAAAATGCGTGAAGATGATGATGGTTTGATGCGCGATTTGAAGTGAATTCGAAGAAGTTTGAACGGTGGAATCGGTTGTGCATCTAACCCAGATGATCAAACTAACTAACTACTTGATTAACATCGCTAATTCTGGCACGAAGATCGAGGCGAAAAAGCTAAGAAAATGGAGGAAAAGATCTGGGAAAATCCAAGGTTTATTACCTGGGAACGTGCTCGACGGCGACCCTTTACCGGAGCTGTACGCGGCGAAGCGCGGCGATGCAAGGCTTGGCTCGGCCTTGGAACCTTCTCCGACGTCTCCTCCTCCTCGCGGGCGTCTCCTCGGTGCTGTCACCACCTCTGGTTGGCCGGAACGAAGCTTGGAAGATGGGGGTCGGGCTTCTGGAACTGGGGGTTTCAGAGAGCTGGAAAAGTTAGTTGTAATGGCGGAAGTTGAGGGCCTTATATAGATCGTTTTCTTGGGCACCAAGCTTAGATCGAAGGGTGGCGATGGAGTAGGTAGTTAGGAGGGTACATCTGAAGGTTGAGATTGGCTAGAAGGTTCGAGAGTCGCGCGGGAAAAATGGGGAAAGTCGGTAGGTTGGTGCAGGCGGCTCAACAGCTTCTTGGAGGAAGAAGGCCCAGGTGCTGACAAGTGTCAGCACCCGGTTGGCCCAGCATTTGAATTTCTTTGTAAAATAGATAATAATTAGTAAATAAAGTTATCTTAATTAGGTATAAATACAAGAAAGTTAAATAAATTAATTATCTAATTTATGGGCTTATTACTTTTTATAAATAATAAATATTATTTAAAATATAAATATTATATTAATAAATATGTATTTATAAATAGGTTTTAGATTTTTAATTTAATAAATAAATACTTAAAATTTAATTTTATATTTTCTTAATCATTAGAATATTAAATAAGGTTTATACGAATTTTTATGGATTTTAATAAGTTAACTTGCATATTTTAATAAATATGGTTAGTATCTAAGTAGGTCATTTATACCTATATTTTAGGGTTTTTTGATTTTATTAAAATAATAAATAGTCTCCAAAAATTATGAAATAATTTAGGGTGAAACTATAAGATCATGAAATAATTTAAAAATCATAAAATTAAGAAAACGATAAATAATGTGTATTACAGAAAATAAATAGCCCAGAAACCTCGTTGTCTATTGGTCCCAAAACCGACTTTTTGCAAACGGACTCCGAATTCGATGAAACCACCTTTATTAATTAGAGAATATAATTTTATGAACTTTAAAGGTGAGTAGAGTGAAATTAGAGTTCGTTTGAGGAAGTTATGATGTTTGGAAGTTGAGATTTTGACAATTTGCAAGCTGAGTTTCTTGGCATATATACAGGGTAATATTTTTAACTTATTTTTATATTTTTATATACATTTTTAGAAATAATTAGGAGAAGAGTTTAGTGAAAAATATGTTCATATGAAATAGTTAAAAATCTTTGAAGTTTTGTATTTATTTTATAAATAGTGAAAGGTGTATATGCGTGTTATAATTTTTTTCTGGTTTTCTTTCCTTCTCTCCCCCTACTTTTTGGTTTGTCGACCAATCCATGCTGACTTGGTCTCGGGGGTTGGGCTATAAATATATCTTACAGCTATATTTATATTTTAAATCATATTGTACATATATACATATATTCAATCTGCCTTTTTGTTTCTTTTCTTGTTCTTTATTTATTTACATGATTTTAGTGGTTAAAAGTGAATATTTACACATGAATGGTGATTTGTTAAAAGATGGGAATTAATGGATATTTACATGTATTTGTTAAGGGTTTTAAGACAAAATGCGACAGAAAAGTTAATGAATCATGGATTCATCAACCCCCTATACTTAAACTTTGCTAGTCCCTTAGCAGACACTTATTTTGAAAAAGTAAGTGAAAAAGAAAGAAAGTTAGAATGAATTTGTTTTCCTAAACCAATTCATGAGAACAGACAAAGGACAGAGCTCGATCGGGCCTGAAACAAGCATTTTGTCGGAACCTTAACTAGGATTAGGATTTTATCCTCAACAGTCCTCAAATTCCATAATCCTTACTCAAGATCACTTCATCGGCTAGTTCAGACTCACTTATTCATATCGCAAACTCTATCATCCTTGAAGTCAACTTGTACAGTGTGTGAATTGATTTAGCTCTTCCTGCTTAGAGAACCGAAGAAACCGTCAATCCCGGCTATACACTTCTATGGCTTCCTCATCCCGCTACTCTTTCCTCGAGGAGGGAGGTATTCCCTTCTGAGTTCAGTTCTGCTATGTCCACAATCGAATATAGGGAGAAGTTAGAAGAATGAGAAAAGAAGTGGAGTGCGACCAGTGTAGACGCATCTCCTTGTGAAGCCCAACTGGTGTAGCTGAGTCTCCACTAACATGTGCAGGCATTTTTGGTGGAATCTTGGACCATTGTGGTCTTATTTGGTGGCTTCTGTATTGCTTTGACTTTGTAATTTGCTTGCACTGCATTCATCCTTTGTGCCTCGACGGATATAGCATCTTTTTAGTCCGTTCCTTTTTTGAGGTCTTAGAAAATTTGTGTCAGCAGATCCTTCCCTCATCCGAAGCAACTATCGCAACCCCAATCTCTCACGTCTTTAGACGTCAATGCCGCAAAGATAAGGATAGAAATGCACTACCAAGGTGTACTGCCCTTCGAAACTCCATGCGAGTCGAGCTAAGTGCAGAGCGCATGTGTTCAAGATTGGTTCACTGGTGTAGAGTTGTACGGATGACTCCAAATGGTCTACTTAAGCACAGATGAGTTAATTTCCCGAATATGGTCTTACGGAACCCAAAGATTTAAGTCACAAGACCTGAAGAGTCTAAATTCCAGATCTTAGTCAGGCTCCTTACAACGAGAGTTAAAGGCCGTAATCAAGCTCCATCCTTTAGACTAGACTCAGTCCTTAATTCCAGAAATCAAACTTATTCTGAAAAATACGAATGCAAATGCAACCATGTTTTTGTGAAGTGTATTTTCTGAATTCTACTCATTTTTATGGATTTTAAGGATTTCGTAATTTTTATGAATTTTAGGACTTTGTATTTTTTATGGATTTTATGATTTTTATAAGCAAGATTTTATTCATGAATTTTACAAGATATATTTTATTCAAGTTAAGTGTCTAATTTATTTTACAAATTTTATCTACAAAGTATTTTACAAGGATTGAATGGTTTTTACACATGTTTTAATAAATAGGATTTTAACTAAGTATTATACACATTTTAAGTACAACTTTTAAATACAAATTTTAATTACAAGTTTTAAATACAAGTTTTAATCATATTTTACTTATTTACAAGGATTTTATAAATAATATATAATATAAGTGGATTTTAAATTAACCCGTACCCACTTTTCATGGATTTTATAGATATAGAAAATACATAAAAGTACGAGTTATGGACGAAAGTATATATACAATATATACGCACCCCCTATACTTAGCTTGTGCTATGTCCTCATAGCGTCAAAAGAGAAAAGGGAGGACATAACTCATGCTAAGTAAAAGTAGGTGAAAAAGGATATCGAGTACAAGTCAGTCAACCCCCCTATACTTACGATCAGGTCATCGTAAGTATCACGGGAGAGCAAAAACGGGATGACTGAATGAAAAGAATAAATAATGAAAGTTCAAAAGGAAAAGAATACGAAATCATCGAAATCACTCAGTCCCCCCTATACTTAGGATAAGGCATCCTAAGTATAGAAAAGAGTGTAGCCAAAAATTGGGAACCAGTGATTCGTGAAAAAGAAAGGCTATACAAAAGAATCAGTACAAAAAATAAAACATAAATCAGCGGGCAATCGGTCCCCCTATACTTAGGATCTGGTATCCTAAGCATAGAAGACGAGTAAAAATGGGGACGATTGTGGTCTACGAAGAATATACAAGTGTTGTAGATCTCCAGAAACGAATAGCTCAAAAGGATTTTGTACAGTAAGAAGTAAAAGAATGATCATGATTCCTGTACAAAATAGATCACTTCAGTGCGGGCCAGATGATCAGTAGTCTCGACGTAGTGCTTCAGCATCTGCCCGTTAACCACGAACGGTTATCTGATCACTTCAACCAGGGTCATACTGGATTTTCTGCTTTTTATGTGTGTATTGATCCTTGGCTGAAAAAGTAGAGCCTCTTCTGTAAGTAAACTCTGTACATGGCATAGCTCTCTTTTCTGAAATATGCGTCTCTGGAGTCAGACTACAGAAGGTGTCTATATGTGTAAGCATTACACCATTCGACTCTCTACGCTGAATAGACTGTATGATCTGTGCAATGTATTTGATTGACTCTTGTGCTGTAATATGTGTACTTTCAATCTGCAGCACAGAGATATCTACTGTAGGCGATTGCTCATCTGAGTCTGATATGAACTCTGTCTCTGTATGTGAACAATCATCTGAAGAACTAGGTACCAAGTGATCTACCCTATCCTCGTGTAGGATATCTTGGGTATCAAAATAAACGCTCTCAAGATCAGGAACTTATTTCTCATCTATGTTCTGGCAATCTTCTGCAAGACTGGTGTCCTCTGAAGTGAATGACAATAATGATCTAGGACTGCTACATTCTCTCTCCATCTCAATGTGTATCTCTCCGTTGTCTGTGCGGAATGATACTCTCCCAGCATCATAGTCAAAGAGTGCTCTTGCTGTCTGCAAAAAGGGCCTCCCGAGAATGATTGGAGCAAGGTGTAACTGTGTAGGGCATGTCATGTCTAGGACCGTAAAGTCCACGGGAAACTGCGAGCCCTGAACGATCACGATAATGTTCCTCAATACTCCTCTAGGTCTCTTTATAGATCGATCTGCAAATTGGAGTATCGCTCGTGATTTATAGAGAGGACCTAGCTTGAGCTTATCAAGCAAAGAGGATGGAGGTAAATTGATCGAGGAACTATTGTCTAAGAGAGTACGATTGAATGTAGTGTCTTCAATCTGACAGTTGACATAGTGAGCTCCCAAATCTTTCTTCTGCTTGGGTACCTTGTTCCGAATCGCACACGAAGTTGCCTTGGTCAATATATGTTTCTCAACTCGTGATCTCTTTTTCCTACGTGTAGTACATCTGTTCCTCAACTGATTCTGGAGCGTAGGAAAATGATCCAAGGCATCGTGGAGCGGAATCTTCAGAAAAATGTGATCTTTCAATAGTCGTTCGGTTTCAGGAGTGACAACATTGTTTTTGATCTTTTTCTTTCCTTTTCCAAACAAAGCATCGGGAAAAGGAATAAAGTCAGACGTCATAAAATCAAGATTTTTATTCCAACTGGAATCAGCTTTTACATTGAGAGTCTCAGAATTATTTACAAAGCTCTCTAAAATAGGAGAAGAAAAGTTTTTGCCGGGGCTCTCTGCCTGATCTGGCGTGATGTCATCGTCCGAGTCGCCAGTGTCCATATCTGATGTGTTGGCATTGCTCCCGTCTCTTGATTCTGCATAATGGTCCTCATCATCTTACGGTTTCTCCTCCTCGACTTCAGGATCATGGTTCTGCTCGTGCTCCTCTAGTGCCCTCTCCTCTTCTCCAGCAGATGCTTGTGGTGATCTACCGCTCCTGAGACGAATGAAGTTAGATAAAAATTCAGGAAACGAGATCTTACCTGTAGTATCTACCTTCTCTGGATGCCTCCTCTTGTTGTTCGGGTTCATCTGAGGCTGGGCTGGGAGAGTGGTCTTCAGCACGGTTAACTCGTCCAGATGACGGTTAACCTGATCCATCTCAGTCTTGTGCGCGATCTGGAGCGTACTCAGCATGTCCATGATCTGGTTGAGTGCCTGGGCCTGTGAAGACATCTCTGGTTCGGTATGGTGGCCTTGGCTTGCTCCTCTCTCCTGCCTTGGCGTGAAATGCTGAGAGGTGGAAGGTTGGGAGTATCGCTGAGGTGTGGAGGAAGACTGCTACGGCTGCTGATAAGGATAATTCGGTGAAAACTGAGTGGGGTGCTGATATGAATGTTGTGTTCTCTGATGGTAGACATTTGGATGAGACTGCTGCGACGTGAAGCTCTGGCGGTGCTGAAATTGCGGACGTCCATGCTGCGGATGACCGTACGGCTGCTGCGACTGCTGGTTCGGTATACTCGGCTGCTGCATCGGAGTATACCAAATTCCGTTGATCTCGAGAGTGGATTGCGGCTCCACCTCCATCTCTGCGGTGCTGGTGATCTGGCCGGGATTGGCATGAGACTGATCCTCGTGCCAATCGATCTGCGGAATCTCGGGCTCGCTCTGGATGTAGTGGATCTGACGGGTGGGTGGAGCGGGTGCGATCCTCCGTACTGGTTGCGCATTCAAAGAAGTCTGGCTCTGCTAGTACTGAATCTGAAGATCAGTGACCTTCTTCGAGAGATCACTCAGCTGCTGAGGTAGAGATGAGAGTTTCTCCAACTCTCACAGCGGCTGTAGGTCTTGGACCTGTTTGTGAATCACGTCCACCAACGTCAATTTCTCGCTAATAAAGCCCATGTTGGTGTTGGATTCAAAGTCCGAGATGTTCGCCACCTTGTGATGTTCTCGGTGATGTGGTGGCTGTGGGACTTTCTGAAATACCCGAGTAGAGTCTACAACTCTCGAGTTCTCGGCCATCCCTTCGAAGATGGCCCAGACTGACTCGGCATCCTTATTCAAGTAGCTGCCACCACATGCGGCACTCACGAGCCCCTGAACTTCCGGTTGGAGTCCTCCGAAGTAATTCTGTACGAGCACCTTCATCGGGATCTCATGATGCGGGCATCTCTCCGTAAGATCCTTGAATCGATCCCATGCCTCATGGAATGATTCGTGCGGCAGTTGCGTAAAGTTGGAGATCTGACTCCTCATCATGTTAGTCCTTCCTAGAGGAAAATACTTGCGCAGGAAGGTGGACTTCAGGTCGTCCCATGTAGAAATTTCCCTCCCCAGATGACTAAGCCAATGAAGGGCCTTATCAGCTAAGGCAAAGGGGAAGGCCTTGAGGCGTACGGCCTCCTGCGTTACTCCTGGATAACAAGTCGTTCTGCAAATCATCTCAAACTGCTGTAAAAATGTGAACGGCTCCTCTGCGGCATTCCCATAGTATTTGGGAAGCAAAGATATGAAGGACGGTCTGAGTTCGTATGGCCCTTGATTCGGCGGTAGCCAAATCCAATGGTGGAGCGTTCTTGAGCCCGGGTCATCTGCAGGCGATAACTGGCGATAACTGGTTCCCAGCCCCTGCTCTCAGCACGGCTATTTCAGCATGCAGTTAAGTCTGAACTCTATATTATTCTCAAATCTGCAAGTTCATCTGCTGTAGTGTATTGAGAATGTCTGTAGTAACATCTGTGTTCAGCTCCGGTCTTCCCTCATGATGTTCCCCAGCTGGTGGCCTTTCGTCTGCTACTGGTCCTTTCCCGCGAGCCATCTGATCGTCTGTAAAGTAAAAACTCTCGTAAGAACTCAACGAAAAGTACTCAGGAGATCTAGATGATGTATTGAGGCAAGGGTCTGCCTCAATAGTCTGGCCAGGAGGCGAGGGAGTCTGGGTCTGACTCGCCTCGAGATCTGATGGGACCGGCTCGGGAAGAGGGTCATCCCGAGCCTGTGAAGACATACTTTCGACGGTGGACGGTTAAAAGCTCACAGAGTCTGAGCCGAAAAGCCGTCGAGACGTCATCTTCGATGTCAAGAGAAAAGTCGGGAGAGCACGTTTACGATTCAAGAGAGAGCGAAATGCGAAAGCCGCGGAAACTCACGCCCCGCAAGCAAACACAAAGCAAACCCCATTTTCACCAACTCAACCCGATGAAGACCGTAAGAGCTTGGTCTTTTTATCTTTTCGGTTTTAGGGTTGTGATTAGCAAACAATTGTGCAGTTACGCGGGCTGAGCAAGCCAATAGGTGCCCGATGATTTCCCCGAAACACTGGCATAAATCCTTACGCGAGACCACTAGCACTCAGCCAGTATGGGAGTAAGTACGGACCGTTTCCTGCTACCCGTGTTACTTGAGGACGGAGCCTTACGTAGTGTCCTCTAAACCTCTCACTCTGCTAAGTAAACCCGGACCGTTTCCGGCTACCCGAGCTTACCCACTGAGGAACAGTGATCAGGTGTATGGACCCAGTAGTATTTCACGAGAAATACGGGGTTTGGGTTCTATCCTTATGTGTCGGCTCTCAAGCTCGCGCACTTTGAGAAATGTGTGGGGGTTACTCTCCCAAATCACTTGAGTCGGTTTACGGCTTTTAAGTCAGGTAGATTTAGCAGTCCCGATTTTAGTTTTGCGGTTTTGTAATTTTTTTGGTTTTTTTTTCAAACAACGTCTACCGATTTTTTCCTTTTTATAAAAACCCTAAAAGCATGCACCTAGGTTGCGAGTCCTAAGACTAACTACGCGGCGCAAACAAGTAGATTAAAGAAAATCCTAAACAAACATCTAGAAAACCGCGGAAAGCCGATAACGATGAAAACTGCGATGGGTGCCCTGATCCTCGGACACACGGTATCCGGCGAATCAGGCCCCGAAAAAAAATTGGGGGGGGGGTTTGTTTATTATCTATTACAGACTCTCTCTCCTTTTCTCTCTCTTTTACAAAAAATACCCTAACTACTCTGCCCTCTGCAGCCGACTCGTGAAGAAGGAGTTGGCCTCTACTCTTTCAACGGACTCGACTTCCGAAGAAGTCGGTTGATCCTGCAAGCCCTGCAAAGAAAGTTAGCAAAGATCGATCGAGAAAGCCGAGAAACCGAGAAAGCCGTAAAAAAACAAAAGAGAAACTAAGAAAACAAAACACAAAAAAGCTGTACGAAAAACCGTACGAAAAACAAAACAAAGAGAAGAGAAAAAAAATAAAATCGCAAAGAAAAAGAAAAAAAATCAAAAAAAATTCTAACGCCTCCTCGGCAACGGTACCATTTTGATAAAACCGAAAATCGGTTTTGCGGCTTTTCGTTTTTAGAAGAAGCACGGTCGATGTAGCCAAAAAGCCGCGAAAAAATACGATCTTCAACTTATCAAAGAAACTCGATTTTCCTTCGGAAAATCTACACTAAATTTTTTACCAAGCAAGTGTTCCTGGGTCGAACTCAAGGAGGCATAATAGAATCCTTTGATTCTTTCAAAGATTTCTTTGTAATTTTATTTTTTTAACTCTTCTCAAGGTTATCAAGCCAAAACACCTTTTTTATTGATTTTTATTTTTTTATTTTTATTTGATTTTAATATTTTCCAATTTTAATTTAATTTTCAAAAAGGGATATTTTTCAAAAATATTTATTTATTATATAATAGGTGGATAGTATATAGGTGGTAAAATATAGTAGGGTGATCGGGTCGGGCAGCGAGCTCGAACAACACAAGAAAACAAAACAAAACGAGGCGAACTTCGACAAAATCAAAACACATTGAAATCACGACAAAAACACTCGAAAACTTTATACAACGTAGAGGGGGTAGTTGCGTAACTACCCTAAAGAAATCGTTAAAAAACAAAGTCAAACGAGGTCCAAACAGCCCTACAGCCCAGGGGCATAAACGCAAAAAAAATCTAATTAAAAAGCTTGCAAATTGGTCCTCAGGACTGTTCTAAAAGAAAAGTTATACAAATTATTACATTTAGGTCCCTGTGGAGGGACCTAAATGCAATTATCGGAAACCTGGGGGGCGGGATTAAATCTTTTGGAAGCAGCTGGGTTTAGTTCGCAATTTTTCCACCCCTTCAGAATCGGCGGCTGAGATTAGAAGATCCAGGCGCGATCGGATGGATGCAGGTGCACCACGTGTCGCGCACCTGTAGCTTCTCTGTTCTTGAGCGGTTGGCAGTCTGGTCACGAGGTCTTCTTCTCAGAATTCTCCAGAGCGGTCGCCGAATGCTTTGGCACGCCGGCGGGGCCAGAGGGGTGGCTCCTCCACCCCTCGAGCTCGCTCGTTGTAGGGTGGTGGCGGAGACTGCTCGGAGCGGCGGTGGAGCGATGAAGAAGACGGTGGTCTCCTCCACCTGGAGATTGTTGCAGTCCTGGCGAGGCTCCTTTGAGAGTGATTCTAACAAAGATTAAAGCCTCCCAGATCCTTGCGAGTGGCTCCCGATGACGTCTAATCTGCAATTGAAAGATTGTTGTGCTCGATTCGTGAAGAATCGGCCACCAGTTTAGAGAATCCAAAGCTCAAAACATGGAAAAAATCAAGTTTCCAGAAGTTATTCAAAATGCGTGAAGATGACGATGGTTTGATGTGCGATTTGAAGCGAATTCGAAGAAGTTTGAACGGTTTAATCGGTTGTGCGTCTAACCCAGATGATCAAACTAACTAACTACTTGATTAACATCGCTAATTGTGGCACGAAGATCGAGGCGAAAAAGCTAAGAAAATGGAGGAAAAGATCTGGGAAAATCCAAGGTTTATTACCTGGGAACGTGCTCAACGGCGACCCTTGACCGGAGCTGTACGCGGCGATGCAAGGCTTGGCTCGGCCTTGGAACCTTCTCCGACGTCTCCTCCTCCTCGCGGGCGTCTCCTCGGTGCTGTTACCACCTCTGGTTGGCCGGAACGAAGCTTGGAAGATGGGGGTCGGGCTTCTGGAACTGGGGGTTTCAGAGAGCTGGAAAAGTTAGTTGTAATGGCGGAAGTTGAGGGCCTTATATAGATCGTTTTCTTGGGCACCAAGCTTAGATCGAAGGGTGGTGATGGAGTAGGTAGTTAGGAGGGTAGATCTGAAGGTTGAGATTGGCTAGAAGGTTCGAGAGTCGCGCGGGAAAAATAGGGGAAGTCGGCAGGTTGGTGCAGGCGGCTCAACAGCTTCTTGGAGGAAGAAGGCCCAAGTGCTGACAAGTGTCAACACCTGGTTGGCCCAACATTTGAATTTCTTTGTAAAATAGATAATAATTAGTAAATAAAGTTATCTTAATTAGGTATAAATACAAGAAAGTTAAATAAATTAATTATCTAATTTATGGACTAATTACTTTTTATAAATAATAAATATTATTTAAAATATAAATATTATATTAATAAATATGTATTTATAAATAGGTTTTAGATTTTTAATTTAATAAATAAATACTTAAAAATTAATTTTATATTTTCTTAATCATTAGAATATTAAATAAGGTTTATACGAATTTTTATGGATTTTAATAAGTTAATTTGCATATTTTAATAAATATGGTTAGTATCTAAGTAGGTCATTTATACCTATATTTTAGGGTTTTTGATTTTATTAAAATAATAAATAGTCTCCAAAAATTATGAAATAATTTAGGGTGAAACTACAAGATCATGAAATAATTTAAAAATTATAAAATTAAGAAAACGATAAATAATGTGTGTTACAGAAAATAAATAGCCCAGAAACCCCGTTGTCTTTTGGTCCCAAAACCGACTTTTTGCAAACGGACTCTGAATTCGATGAAACCACCTTTATTAATTAGAGAATATTATTTTATGAACTTTAAAGGTGAGTAGAGTGAAATTGGAGTTTGTATGAGTAAGTTATGATGTCTGGAAGTTGAGATTTTGACAATTTGCAAGCTGAGTTTCTTGGCATATATACAGGGTAATATTTTTAACTTATTTTTATATTTTTATATACATTTTTAGAAATAATTAGGAGAAGAGTTTAGTGAAAAATATGTTTATATGAAATAGTTAAAAATCTTTGAAGTTTTGTATTTATTTTATAAATAGTGAAAGGTGTATTATGTGTGTGTTATAATTTTTTTCTGGTTTTCTTTCCTTATCTCCCCCTACTTTTTGGTTTGTCGACCAATCCATGCTGACTTGGTCTCGGGGGTTGGGCTATAAATATATCTTACAGCTATATTTATATTTTAAGTCATATTGTGCATATATACATATATTCAATCTGCCTTTTTGTTTCTTTTCTTGTTCTTTATTTATTTACATGATTTTAGTGGTTAAAAGTGAATATTTACACATGAATGGTGATTTGTTAAAAGATGAGAATTAATGGATATTTACTTGTATTTGTTAAGGGTTTTAAGACAAAATGCGACAGAAAAGTTAATGAATCATGGATTCATCAGCCGCCCATATACAAAAATATAACCGTGCCTCCAGATTCTAAAGGGCGACCAGTCTAGCGAGCACATGTGTAACCTAAGTGCTCGCTAGGGAATGAGCGAACACATGTGCTCGCCAAGTGCACCCCATCGTGTGCACGCCAATCGCGCTTTTTTTGTAGTGACCCTATGACAACTAGTAGGCATAGGCTATACTAAAAGTACTTACAAATGTTGAAGCAGTAAATTAGAAAGACCCAATGAAGCACTAGAGGATCTAGGAGCAAGAGACAAGATCTCCTTCACAGGGGAAATAAACTCATCAAACCTTTGGTCAGTAATAGTGGCAGAAGTAGTAAGAGTCTCAACCTATTTTATTGTAGGGCGGAGGTTGGAAAACCGCGCTTCAAGTAGCATGTATCCTCATAGTGACCAGCGTAAGGACAATAAGTTCATAGTTGATGTGGAAGAGCACCTCATCTGTCACAATCACCATGTCCTCTGAACTGAGAAGATCATCCTCTACCGCGAGATGCAACCATTGACAAGGAGGTCTGAGTCAAGGCCGATGTAGGGACTATAATCCTACTGAGTTTGTAGTATGCTTCCTCCATGGGAGGTATGGTAGCATCCACAAGTAATTGGTACCATGCAGCATCATACTCAGAATCAATAACCTCCAAAAAAGACACTAACCACGGTGGTGTTCATGTATGCTTTGTGTTGCTCCAGAGGTTCTACCACAAGCATGAAGCAAAGGAGCCTCTAAAATATGCCCCTGAGAGACATATATTCTGCTTGACCATGAAAATGCCATGTTAGGGTTTCTGTATCTTCTTTTCATTCCTTGCCTAAGAGAGTGTGGCAATGAGGATCTCTCACATTGACTTGGCAGTGGGATGATGTATGATATCATTTATTTTCTTCACGATTAGGGTACATGATATCCACACACGTTTGTGCACATCATCTACCTCCCATGAGGCATAAGCCCCGGTCTTGTCAGTAAGCTTATCATGTATCACGATATACTTCTTCCCATTGCATTGCATAGGTCTCATTAACTTTATGGCCCACAACTCGTGGTTGGTCCCCATCCATCTTGACTATGGGTGGGGAACATTTGAAGGCGCCCGAAGGTGGGATGTCACCTTTGTTCTCTAACATGATGAAGATAAGATCGAAAAAGAAGTTAATGGGGCTTGTAGACTGATGCATGCACACACATACATAACTAACGATCATACGGGGAATCGGTTGCGTGTGCAGACTCATGTCACATCCATTCCCATCAACCATGGGTGTGCTCTAAGGTAGAGGGGTGATTTATAGGTCTAAATCACCCTTGTCTCACCAAAGTCAGATCAAACGTAGACCTTCAACACAATATTGGAGCCTTGGATGATTTGGGCACAATTGGGACCCGAGAGAGGCTTTGGTGTTGCTGTGTGGCATTGGGGGAACCCAAGATGGAGTCCGACGACCCTGCTGGAACTGTAGTTGGAGTCCAGTAGTGTCTCTAGGTGGTTGGGGGATGGTTCTAGCGGTGTCTTTTGTACTCTAGTTGGGGCCTAAGAGTGTTGCTTGACGGAAATGGGCCTCCGTCGGCTATGTCTACAAACAGAGATGAAGTTGAAGGGTCGACGGATAGTGGTGATATGGATTCTGGTATTTGCACCATCGCTCTAATACCATGCTAAGGGAAAAGAATGAATTGGTTATTGAACGGGGCCATAGGATTCTCTTATATAGGGAAAAAGGAAACTATATATGGAAAATTGCACAATAAAGACAAAAGAAATAGAAAATACATAGAAGATAATGAGAGATAAATATATCTCTCAACGAAGGCCACGTGGTCATAACATCTATATACTTACTATTAGTGGGTTTTTCCCTGTAAGGTGACACGTGGCGCAGCCTCTTCCTGCCTCATTCCCGCTGCTTTTACCCTCCTTTCTCCGTGTTTCATGTGCCCCTAGTTTTGTCCCGCCATTCTCTCTCTCCACACACAAACCTTATCTCTCCTATCCCCTCTTTTTTACTATAAATAGACTCCTCATCCCTTCCTTTTTTGACTATGGAATTTTTGCAACAATACCCCTACCAATCATTGATATTAGACAATTTACTTAGAGTTTATGCTTATGTTAATAAATAAATTTAAAAAAAATAACTACAAATATATATTAGTCACCTTATACTATATTGAAATAGTTATAAAAATTAAGCTCATATTCTTTTTCAACAAATAAAAAAAATGAAAATTACATACATTTAAAATCCATAAAAATTCAAATAAATCCATAAAAAATTAATATAAATAACATATCTTTATTTAGTAATCTTACATATATTGTCTTCTTAATTTCTTGGTGGTTGCATATTACGGTATATGTAAATTGCTTAATGATAGAATCATCAATTAATAGTTATTTCATGTAAAGTTGCTACTTTTGGGTTTTGACTAATTTATTACAAGATATTTTATTCACTTCTCATTTTTATTTAAAAGTCTTGGTTTATTATTTTAATCTTTTAGTGATTTATTATTTCCGAAAAAGTATTGTTAAGGTTTTTTTAAAAAAATATTAACTTTATGTTATTCATTTGATATTTCATGTTTTACTCACTATTTAATTATTTAGATTTTTTTTAAAGTTTATTTAGTGTTTTTGTACCGACATACCAATATTTGAAAAATGCATATTAGATTTTTCTTTATACAACTACTATATTTGGAAGCATAAAGTGTAAATAGTCAAAAGCAACTCTTCCCACTCTTTATCTATAATGTAGATAAACGTATTTTTTATAAAAACTATGTAAATTCCCTATATTATAAAAAATAATATAGGATTGTCATTATACGAAACTAATGAAATAACGCGATTGCCCATTTATAAACTATTACATTATTATATTTAATATTAGAGGCAAACGTTGACATCTTTCTTAATTTTTACTATCCTTAATTTTATTCAACGCATGTAAATAAGCCATTTATAATATATTGTATTATAGTAAAAGATCTATCATTTTGACCATTTAAATATGTACGGAAAAATATTTCTTCGAAATTCAATTTGAAGTATTAATATATTTATTCTCAATACCTTTTTTAACACCAAAATATGAAACATTTTACATGAGAATATATTTTAATATATTGATAAATATTAATATTATTAGGATATAAAAATATACTTTATTTATAATTTTGTTTATACCCTTATCTTTTAAAAAAATAGAAATAGTCTATCTTTAAATTTGAAAATACAAAACTACAAACAATCTGTATAAAGAATGAAGTAGTATTTAATTAATACATTAAATTATTTTTGTTTTTGAAGTCAATATGTTATAAAATATCTATTCCATAAAAATGAGATGATTGAATCTGCAAAGAAATAAATATGAACAATGGGATCTATTGAAACCATTATCTTAATATATATAACACACTTTCTTAATAGTGTATATATATATAGATATATTATAAACTTAAATATATAATAATAAAAAAATTAAAAATTATTAGTATGTATATAATAAAATATATTTATTGTATAAGTTATATATAAGATAAATTATAAAAAAATATAATGAATTTTATTTTTTAAATAGATATCCCTAAATTTAATAAATAACAACTATGGTGGGACCAACAGATAAAAAATAAGTAAGCTTTTTACAACAAAATTTCCCTTTGCTTCATTTATGTATTTGAACTTTTATTCTTTCCTTTGCTCTTATTTTAATTCCATATCTACTATTTGTTAAAGATACCATTATCTTTTCAATATAAATATGATGCATACTATTTAAAAAAATGTACCTTCCAGACCAGCAAAATTTCCTCGCAATATATTCTAACATATATTCATATAATGTTTCTAATATGTTTTTATATTATTTCCTTTTAATTTCATAGAATACCCAAAAAAGTACTCATGCCGCGAAGCGCGTGTATGCACCCTAGTTATATACCTATAATTTGCTTTCTTTAATGCCTTTTCATCATAACTTTGTTTAATTTTTCTTGCTTCAAGGTCACTTTCTTGTTGTTAAGGCCACTCATCTTTCACTTTGAGCTTCATATACGCATCTTTTGATATCAACTAAAATGACTACCCAAATCGCATAATATCAGGCAGAAAAAAGGTTGAAGTTTAATTCTTGTTATACATATAGAGTATATGTTTTGAGTTGTTGAGTAGGGGTTTAATACTAGTTAGTCCCATTTTTAAAATTAAGGTGGAGGGTTTAGGCATGTTATGGTTAGATTTGGATGGTCTAATTCTAGGGTTCAGGATTCCCAACCTAAGATAAGATTTACGTTAGGATTCGGGTTGTAATTATAAATTTCACCTCATTTATATGTGTGAGAATCTATGTGTATGCATATGGAGTACATTAATGCTTGCAAGATGCATCTGTCTTTTAGTCTATTTGTAGAATTATTATATCTTAACTAGATTTATGTATTTATAGTGATATGTATATACTTAAGCTATTATATGTAAAAAATTTGTATATCTGTATCAATATCAAGTCTAATATAGGGGTTTTATCATAATAATAATATATTCAGCAAAACATCTATAACGTTACATAACACTTTCAGTTACAAGAAAAAACTCAAACCACACGTGCAGAAGGATTTAACGCAGAACTCCTCATGGATAAAAACCACGACTAGAATCTCCCGACTCGGTCTTTTAATGTGACCCAACAGATATTGCTACTAAATTCAATTGATTTAATAGGCAACCCAACCATATTGCAACAAGTTATTTATGTGGACAACTTACAACTGTATTATATTAAACAAAATCTGTAACCTTAAGAATAGAGTAAATATACAAAAAAGAATATGAGGCAATACTATAACGATCTTACAGAGAAAGGAGCACCTTTCGACTCTTCCATGAGCTTATACATGTATTGAATGCTCATACAAGAAAGTGAATTCCAGGTACGCAGAGGAATCCTTTCTTTCTCGTCCACTCCAGGGGGTGTGGAAACACCTGCATGGATTATATGCGACAAATATAAGATAGACAGGGAAGTGAACTACCTGACAACATTCAAGGATGAATGTACAACTATCGGGTAGGGATAATCATTATGATCTTCGGAGAGGTGGTGACACTGGACTGACCTAAAGGAAGCTACCTAATAACCAAGGTTTTCATCACGGGTCTAAGTACATCTCACACAGGGTGGAGACGCAGTCGCTGAGACGACCTGCAACGAAAATCCTAATCAGTCAACAATTAACCCACAATACGAGTCAAGCAATTAATACCAAAAATGTGGAGTTAAATGTATTATAACTCTACAACAAATGTGTATAGGTGTAAGTATGTGTAGAGATCAAACTCAAGGAGCAAACGATAGAAGGAGGCACAATAATGCTAAAATATTTGCCTTTTATCTCTCGTCCATTTTATTGTTTTTGTGGGCTTTTTGATTTTTTATACTTTTTTTATTTTATTTTTGATTTATAGTTTTATATTTGATTTTTCATTTTCTATTTGTATATTTTCTTTTTATATTTTTATATTCTCTTTTTTTTTAAATATAAATAAAGGATATATAAGGGTATATATGTACATATAGAGTAATGTATTTATACATACTAATAAATTGTAATAAAATATATAATAAAAATGAATTCTAGGTTTTATATATTTTCTAATATTTTTATGATTTTTATACACTTTTTTGCTAATTTTTATAAATTTTTAAAATAAAAAATATCACAAACAAGGTATAAAATAAATAGGCTGAAATTGTTTGGATATGAAAATTAGTAAATAGGTCTCAAAATTATCCAAATCAATTTTACTATATAAATAAAATTATAAAATATAAAATATATTTTTGGATTTTTTAACGATTTTTTAGATTTTCAAAGATATCTTGAGGTTTCTAAAATCTTAAGTTTTTCCCTTTTTTTCATTTTTAGTGATTTTTGCTCTATAATAAAATATAATAAAATATACTACATGTATCGTTTTTGGAATTCTTAGACATATTTTTATATTTTTTGGTATTTTCTAAGCTAAATAGTACGAAATTAGGCTCCTTTTGATTTTTAATAGATAGATAAATGCACAAAAATGCCAAATAAATGCATGGAGTGAAAGAACATGGCAAGCAACATAATCCTATTTTTGCACATTTTTAGGAGCACCATAGGTTTTTTTGATAAATAGATAGAAATCACAAAATTATATGTCCTGGTAGGGGCATATTTGCAATAAAAATAAACTTCATGGGGCTCTCTACAATTATGCGAAAAATATACAACATAATTCGAATTTTATTGGCCTTTTTAATAATCACAAAAATGCTAGAGGTATACATGCAATTTTCCCAGCTCACGTGGGACGACACAAGAGCTGAGCTAGACTGGACCAAAGTGCAAATAAAAGAATTACAGGGGCCTTTTGCAAAATACCCAATTTATTTAACATGTTAAATTTTATTTACATGACTAAAAATTAAATACAAAAAAGGAGGGGTAAGGTTTGCAATTTACCCCATAACTGGAGCGGATCTGACGGTCCTGGTCGCTTCACTTGACATGTGTCGGGCTCACGCATGCTGATACCCCTTCGATCATCAGCGATCTGGATTAGATCGCGGAGCGCGATCCGACGGTCAGGAGCGGGCTAGATCGAACGGCTCTGATGCGATCTGGAGGTACCTTTTTATCCAACTACAGGCAGGCATGATGGAAGAACATTCGAGGAACTCGCCCAAGGCGAACATCGATCCAGTGAAGCGCACGATTTCGGGCACCTACACGCCTGATTATGGTCCTCGTTCTTGGCGTCCTCCTGAACACACTGGTCTCCTCAAATAGCTTCAGAGCTCGACGGAGGAGCTTTAGAGGGCAAGGATATCTGGAGGTGGTTCTTCAGTACGACGGGGCTCAAAACACCCCCTTCAAGACCTGCAAAAGGGTTAGAAAAACTCGTGGAATAATGGAGAAGGTCTTGGCCTTTATTTGGTAAAGGATTGGGGCGTGGTGAGGCGAAGCGGTCCTGCTCCGGCAAACGGCGGAGGTGGAGCAAGGGTTTGCTGATCAAGGCTGGATCAGGTTGGATACAAGGTGGCTGAGCATGGAGGAATGGCTGGGGTTTGAAGTGGGATGGGAAGCATGGGCGAAGAACAAGCGAGGTGCGATGAAATCGTTCGCCGGAGCGGAGCTCCGACGAACTACGAATCGAGTAGTTAAGGCTAGAACTAAGGACTACAAACTAAACTAGATGCATGACTAAAAAGCTGGAACTAAAAGCTATCTAGAGGAGTAAAAATGCACATCTCATACCTGCCTTTTAGCCAGGGAGCAAAGATCGTCGACGACGGCAGCCTAGGTGTGCCACCTTCCTCCACCTACTCGCTCAGACCCTCCAGGGGTTCCTTACTATCAGAAGGGTTCACGCTAGGCCGGAGGCGATGGCAGTAGGGCTCAGGGGATGACCAAAATTGGAAGGAGGAGGAGGTGGAGTTATTTATAAAACATGAGGAACACCCTTATTGACCGGCCAAAATTAACAAACGAAGCTATATACACTAGATTAGATGAGATGGCGTGGATGTATGATGCTCAAGGATCATTTCGTGTGAAGGAGTCGAAGGTGATGGATGGAGGGATCGTGCGGTAAAAGGGCGGAAAATTGGCGAGTTGACATCCGCGTCTCGTCAGAAGACTGGAGGGGACTGTTGACCAAAGGTCAACCGTCCACGTGATGTGATTGGTCCACATCGACGTACTAAAGGACAGAACTGCAATTTTATTAGAAAATATTTTTTTTAAAATAGTATTTATTTTATTAATTTTTTATTATATTATAAATAATGTTTATTATTTTATTTAGTATTTTGTTATGATTTTTATTTATTTTTGTGATGTTATTTATTAGTAGTTAATTTTTAAGTGTTTATTTATAGGTATATTTACCTATATTTTCGCTATTTTATTTTATTAATTTATTCTTTTATTTTATATATTTATAACTTATTTTTAGGTGTACAAATATATTTTTATTATATTTTTGTGATGTTATTTGTGTATTTCAATAAATATATATATGATATATATGTATACTTTAAGGTATTTCATCTATGTATTATGTACATTATTTTATTTTAATGTATTTTATTGGTTTTTTTTTCTTTTTATATTTTTAGTAAAATATAAATGATATTTACAGTAATACAGAAAATGTAAGAGGAAAAAGAATGAAAGAATGATTTTCATTTTTATTTATATACATGTATCACATAAGTATTTGTCTATATATTGATATAGACTTATTTTATTTTATGTTTTCTTTTTTAGTTTGATTTTAATTTCAATATGTACATATGTTATAAAAAATATTTACAAAATTATAAAAATATGAATTTGTAAAATAATAAAGAATTGAATAAACTGAATATTTTATTTGGGTCTACTATACAATGATGACCCAAAACCTAACTTTCACACCTTAACTCCAAAAGATATGAAACCATCTCCATTAAATATCTTATGAAAAGTTATATACAATTAGAGTGATTTTGATATATTTTGAGTTTTTATTTGCAAGATATGGGTCTGTGAAGTTGAGATTTTGGCTTGTTATTTTGTGCATAAAATGTACTCTGTGTATTATTTTTGTACAAACTCAATTTTGTATTTTTATTTATGATTATCTACAACTTTCATGAACAAAGTTTCTTCATTTGATGTATAAATAATAAAGTATAAAATAGGTGTCAAAAATGAAGAAATAATGAATAAAAGAATTAAGTTTTTTTGTATTTTTGGCTCTTATCTCCCCCTACTTTATTCCTTATCGACCAACTCAATTCTTAACTTGGTCTCAGGGTTTAGGGTCATAAAATATCTTCGATATTTTATTCTTCTTTTTCTTTTCTTCTCTTTATTCTATAATTTTGGCATTAAATATCATATTATTTACACAATAAATGTAATAAATGATGAATGTTATTTTGTACAAATTGATGCTAGTTACATGCATTAGCTAGGGCTTTTAAGGCCAAAATGATAGAGTAACGGTGATGAAATGGAGATTCATCAATCCCCTATACTTGCCTTTGCTAGTCCCTAGCAAACACTTATGCAATAAGTACAAAAAGAATAATGAAGAAAAGAAAAGGAAAGAATAAATGAAATTGATTTTAATTATTAAACTCATCTTTACAAATCAAAGCTTTGAGCTCATGTTAGACTTTGATGTGAGAATGTGTGTGGAACCTTGTCGGAAACCAAATTTAAAACACAATAGCCTTCGAGAGTCACAGAACTCGGTTCAAACCACCTCAATAGCCAGGTCAGAACTAGCCTACATCATACGCAAACCCTTATGATTATGAAGCTGACTTGAACAGTGTAAGTGGCTCTCCCCAACTGAAATGACGAAGGAACTGACTTCTCCAGAATGACAACCCAGTGATTTCCCAATCCAGCAATTCTTTCCTCGAGGAATGGGGTATTCCCTTCTAAGTTCAAGTGGCATCCGACTCAAGAGTAGGGGGTGAAGAGAAGAATGAATGGTAGCCAGTGTAGCTACCTATCCTAAGATGCCTGACCAATGTAGTCAAGTCATCTAGCTGCAAGCTCACATGGTATAACTTTGATGATCATGCTTGCTTGTTTTCTATACAATATGTATACATACTCCGGCAGGAATTTTATTTTCAATCAGGCATGTCCACTTTTTTGGAGTTTTTTAACATATTATTTACAGCAGCAATTACATAAGGAGTTTTTCTTCTTGAGCCAGAAGACTATCCCTCTTTTGAAGCATTATTGCAACCCACGCTCTCCTGTCTTTAGACCTCATGGCAACTGGATTGGCTTGGGGTGCACTTCCCTCCTTAGATGAGGATGAATGTTTCCACTCGTGTGCGTCTCAAACTGAAAAATCCATTCCCCTCACCACTCCAACTGTTGAGCCAAGTGAAAGGTGGAAGTGTCCAAGTTAGGTCACGACCGATAAGAGTCATGTGTGTGTCTCGAAAAGTTCTAGTTAGTCAGTTGAGGTGACTTGAACCCAACCCTGAGTCTCAAAGAATTAAGTCTGAAAGACCTGAACTACCTTAAGTCTAGTTCCCAAAAGGTTCAAGTGCAGTTAGGTGCTGTAAGGTCCAACCAAGCTCCAATCTTCGACTTTATTTGGACTAGTTCAGTCATCAAGCTCAATCCGAAAATAACATGAATGCTATGCAAATACTATGTACAGTGATGCAAAGAATGATGCAATTTTCACAAAGAATTTGAAAATAAAAAGAATTTTGGCACAAGAATAAAATATGTACAACAATTTATATGGACGTGCCTCTTTTTATTTATTTACAATGATTAAGAATTTTTAAGAATTTACAAGTTCAAAAGGTTGCTTTATTTTTATAGGTATATATATTCAATTGGTAAATTTTTTTTATTTATATATATTTATTATTAATGATGCATTTATTGCTCAAATTTATTTGCAAATAATTTTGAAAACTATAGTAAAAAATAAGTTTTGCAAATATTTACAAACATTTGAAAGCTATTTTGCAAAGATTTTTCAAATAGTATATATAAATTTTTCAGAATATTTTTACTACAATATTCAAAATCATTTGCAAATATTTTTCAAAACTTTTATTTCACAAAAAAAATAACTTTTACAAATCAAAATATTTTACAAAGGTTGAAAATATTTCACAAAAGTTTCCAAACTGGTCAAACCATTTTTCAAATTATTTTGCCAAAATATTTTTAACCTGATTTATTAATCAGTATGTACAAAAAGAATTTGAGGAATAAAAATGCATTTTGTTATTAGTGGATTGTATAAGTACATATAGTATTTTAGCCATATTTATTATTAACAATACAAAAATAGGTGTTATGGCTAAAGTATATACAGAGTATATACGACCCCCCTATACTTATCTTGAGTTATGTCCTCATAGATCGAAAACAAAACAAGAAGACATAACTTGTACTGAGTATAGAAAAGCCTATACTACAACGACTAAATAAGAAATGAAAGAATGACGATATAAATGAATCAAAAGTGGACCTCCCCCCTATACTTAGGATCAAATAATCCTAAATATAGCATACTTTACATAAAGCAGGGAGGATCAAAGGTGGGAATAAATAGATCACAGCTCGGTCTGTCCCCCCTATACTTAGGGTGAGATATCCCTAAGTATACTATAGCAAATCCACAAGAGAGGAGACAGTGGAGGGGATCAAAGAATGAGCAAACTCGGGGTGCACCTCCCTATACTTAGGACAAAGTATGTCCTAAGTACAGAAACTGACAAAAAAGGATGACACCTTTCTTGTAGAAAAAGAAAAATAAAAAGGAAAAGAAGAAAAGACAAATAAAGAGATGAAAAGATTGCAGAGAATGTACGCATCACTCCCCCTAAACCTAGGGTAATAGATTCCTAAGTATAGGCAATGACAGGAGTGATGAAGAATGAAAAGGAAAAGAAGAAAAGAACAACACAGTGTCCACTCCCCTATACTTAGGATAAGGTACATCCTAAGTAAAGACACACAGATACAGAAAAAGATCTAGGGTACACATGACATACGAGAGAAAGAAGGAATGTAAAACAAAACACATATATACAATAATTAAAGAATGGTGAAGTGCAGGATGGAATCTGATAAGCAAATATCATGCTCTCGTGATCGTCTCCCTGTGAGAACGATAATGTAGTTGGAAAGTGAAAAGACACCTGGATATATACTGTGTCAGCTACCGGTGAAAACAGTTCAGAAACTAAACCGGGAACTGGTAGCAAGAGGTAGATCATCAGCTTATAGGAAAGAAATGTGATATCGGAGCCGATACCGGAAGACATGGAGGGAAAATGAGCAGTACGAAATCCTCCAAGTCATTAGGAAGATATGAACGGTGCAGAATAGGAGACTCTCAATGCAGCGGCGTGATATCGGGTGGTCATAAAATCAGAACGGGCAAATGGACACACCGAATACCACAAGACAAGGCTCAACCCTGTGAGGGTCCTCAAGTTGAGCAGCCTCAGATGAGTCAAAGATCTCATAATAATAAAGAGATTCAGCTCCATGCTCCAACAGAGAGGAGACACAACCAAATAGGAGATTGAATACACATGTCAGAAGACCTGGCTTCATGCTCCACCAGATAGGAGACACCAACAATGAAATTGAGTACCTACAAAATGATGTACCCTCCCGCAGATAACCCTCAGGGAGTAGCACATACTAGTCGATGAATAATCAAAATAGAACTCACCCTTGTGAGGGTTGTCAATGTGAGAGGACTCAAAGGAGTCAGATCCATCAGACGATCAGCAGAATCAGTCTCGGTAGGCGACAGATCGGCTACCAGCAGAAGAGACCGACAAGGCGAGAAAATGTGGCAACGTCCCGCAGATAACCCTTGGGGAAGATGCTGCCAACTAAGAAGAGAATAATCAGAGATAGATGGCTCATCCTTGCGAGGACCTTCAAGGATAGCGGACTCAAAGGAGTCAAAACAAATCAGTCCCATGATCTGATAGATCAGATATACATCAAGGCAGTGAGACCGATGGTATATATCAGACGACCCGGTTCCGAGCTCCAATAGAGAGGAGGCACAATCAATAACTGGAGCTGAGTGTAAAGAATGTGTTGCATCCTCCCACAGATAGTCATAAAGGAGTGACGCAAACTAAGCAGATAATAGTCAGAATAGATCTCATCCTTGCAATGGTCGTCAAGGAGAGAACACTTAAAGGAGTCTGAAAAATCGGTTTTGGTAGATGACAGATTGGTTACCCAGAAGAAGAGACCAAAGGATCCTAAAAATGTCATAGCCTCTCACAGATGACCCCTGCAAGGACCATCAAGGAGAGTAGTTCCATAAAATTATCCTCGTGCACCGATAGATTGGGCACACAATCAGAAAGGGAGGCCAAATAGTTAAAGCAGATGAATCGGTTTCGTGCTCCAACAGAGAAGCAGCACACGTAGTGAGTGAACCCAGCATAGAAAAGGTGTTGCATCTTCCCGCATATAGTCCTCAGGGACAAATGCAAACTAAGTCAATCGAGTCATGAGAATGCTGGCATCAAATCTCATGTCCTCAAATTCATCAATCAATCAATCCTCAGGAGGGCCTAAGATCATGTGAGGAGTGAGAAAGTCATGTCAATCATAGTATGGTCCCTCAAGTCAGTCAATTTCTCAAGATGTAAATAGAAATCCACTAAGTGCTACAGGTGGATGAAGGAATCAAGAGATCGAGGATGGATCAGTCAGAGAGATGAGTGAGATCATGAGGTTTTCGGGCACCATCGCTCTGAAGTCCAAATTAAGATGGTAAATCAAACTTTAAATTAAGACGGAAGGAGCCATAAAATAGATCGATCAGTCATAGCTCATGAAGTCATCATCACATCATCAAAAATATATCAAATCCTCAATCCGGTGTGAGTGAGCAGAATTCCTCAAATAAGAATCACACCCGGTAATTGTGCAAACATCAAAAATCCTCAATAAGCTCTATGCACAGCTCCGAAGTCATATCCATCGAAAGTAACATGCCAATCTTAGCATCCTCAAAATGTGCGTGGCTTACTCAAATAATCGATGTAAATCATAAACCTCGATGTGGGCTCAATTTATAAGTGCAACAATCCCGGGTAGAAGAAGGGATGATACTGAGGGGACGAGGAGGGTGGGCAGGATCAAAGTGGACATAGACAAAATTGTGGATCAAGGAGAGGGCCTCCTTGAACCGGACTAGCTATGGGTGATATGGGCAAAGAGAAAAGCCACAAAATCCGATGAAGAAGATGAAGTTCAAGACCCAATATCACGACTTGGATGCAAGTGAGGAAATAAATACACAAGGGAGATAGAGAGACTCGATAATAAAAAATGATCACACAGATGGGACCGCAGACTCAAAGAAAGATGAAAATGCAGATAGACTCAAGGCACAATTGATGTACAAAGCAGAACCCCCAGTTCAACTACTAAACAGAGTGAAGACCAACATGTTGGTCTTTATCTTTCATTTTTAGAGTTAAGTGATTTTCAAGAAATTGTACACACCAAATATAGGCTTGGGATTTGGGCAATAATCCTTAGCGTGTACATAGGAATAAAATACAAAACAATTTGGGGGTTACTCTCCCCAAGGTAATGAATCCATTACATTTTATTTTAAAGTCTAATAGAGTAACAGACTCAAATTTACTTAGGTTATAACTTTTTTTGTTTATTTTTCAATGCACGTGCCTAACGATGTTCTTAATTCTATTTAGCATCCTAAGTGAGCAAAAATCAGTGGGAGAAGGTCGAAAAAGCCACAAAAGTCAGAAATCAATGATGCATCAAAGTCAGAAGACTTACAGTACTTCCCAGCTCTCTCCATGCGGGATGCATAACAGAACTAAAACCTATACTACATGCAAATGCAATCCGATGAAATTGCCTAGGTACATAAATTGATATTATCATGAAGAACCATGTGCTAAATATCTAGAGATGAGATCCAAAAGTCCGGTCTCTGAAGTGCATCAATGTCCGCCACAACGGATCCTGCAAGCTCTGTATAACACTTCTCTCGATGCTCGATCTCAAACCCAAATAAATAGCACTTCAAAATTTGACTAAGTCTAGAAGCAAATCTATAGGTACATGCAAATTTATTAGGGCTTTAGACCTTAATCTATCGAGCAAATAATTCCTAAGCTAGGTCTCATTCACATAAAATAAATAAAACCAAAATAAAAATAAAGTGACACAAACACAAAAAAGTCGGCGAAGCCCCCAACAGAACAATCCCTCGGACAATGGACCTCGCGAAGTCATTGTACCTGTGAGAGTCCGAATTATTACATATAGAAGCGCCACTCTCTTACAGGTGAATTTGCACTTTTTTTCTTTTTTTGAAAAAAATGCAAAAATAAATAAAATGAGATGTAGCCTGAAGCTGTCTCAAAAATGCATCCAAGTCTGTATTGGTTGCTCTCTCCTGCTGAATTAGTCATAAGGCTGGCTCCACCTTGCTTGGGTGCATAGGTCCTCCTAAGAGGTCCTTTGTCGCGTCGCGGTCTCTTGCAACAAATTCAAACATGAAGGAGTGTTAGACAATTCACAAATGATATCAATTACTAACGATAAATAAATAAATGCAAAAATAAATAAATGCATAGATAAAGAAATGTATGAACAAGAGAGAATAGACAAAACTAAACTAATCCCCAACTATGCGGCATTGCTCCCTGGTAACGGCGCCATTTGATAACCAAGGTTTTCATCGTGGGTCACCTCAGCGATGACTTCTCCGCTCTGTGTGAGATGTACAACAAATGTGTCTCAGTACATCTAATAACCAGGGTTTTCATTGCGGGTCAAATAATGTGTACAACAAATGGTCCTCCATCGTGGGTCGCCTCAGCAACAACGTCATTTGATAAACAGGGTTTTCATCACAGGTCTAAATGCATCTCACATAGGGCGGAGATGCAATCGCTGAGGTGACCCGTAACGAAAATCCTAATCAATTAACAATTAACCCACGATATGAATCAAGCAATGAATAGCAAAAATGTGGAGTTAAAATTTATTATAACTCTACAACAAATGTGTATGGGTGTAAGTATGTGTAGAAGTCAAACTCAAGGAGCAAACGGTAGAAGGAGGCACAAATAATGCTAAAAAATTGCCTTTTATCTCTTGTCCATTTTTATTATTTTTGTGGGTCTTTATTTTTTATACTTTTTTATTTTATTTTTGTTTTATATTTTTGTATTTGATTTTCATTTCTACTTTTATATTTTCTTTTTATATTTTTATATTTTTTATATCTTTATATTATCTTTTTCTTTAAAATATAAATATAGGATATATAAGGGTATATATCTACATATAGAGTAAAGTATTTATACATACTAATAAATAGTAATAAAATATATAATAAAAATTGATTCTAGTATTTTTCTAATGTTTTTTGTGATTTTTCTGCAATTTTTGCTAATTATATATATTTTTAAAATAAAAAATATCCCAAATAAGGGATTAAATAAATAGGCTAAAATTGATTTGGATATGAAAAATAGTAAATAGGTCCCAAAATTATCCAAATCAATTTAATATATAAATATTTATAGAAATAAAATTATAAAACATAGAAACATATTTTTGGATTTTTAATGATTTTTTTAGATTTTTCTAGAGATTTTGGGGTTTTTCAAATTTTACACTTTTCTTTTTCTATTTTCTATGATTTTTGTTCTGTAATTAAAATATGATAAAATATACTATATATTTTTTGGAATTTTTAGACACAACTTTATATTTTTTTGGTATTTTCCAAGCTAAACAGTACATAATTAGGCTCCTTTTGATTTTTAATAAATAAATAAATGCGTAAAAAAGCCAAATAAATACATGGCATGAAAAACATGGCAAGCAGCATCTAATCCTATTTTTGTGTATTTTTAGGAGCAACATAGATATTTTTAGTAAATAGATAGAAAGCATAAAATTTAATGTCCTAGCAGGGGCATATTTGTAATAAAAATAAACTTTAGGGGGCTCTCTGCGATTTTTCCAAAATATACAACATAATTCGAATTTTATTGGACTTTTTAACAATTAAAAAAATGCTAGGGGTATACACGCAATTTTCCCAGCTTACATGGGACGACACGTGATGAGCTGGACTAGACCAAAGTACAAACAAAGAATTACAGGGGCCTTTTTGCAAAATACCCAATTTATTTAGCACGTTAAAATTTATTTACAGGACTAAAAATTAATACAAAAAGGAGGCGCAAGGTTTGCAATTTACCTTATAACTGGAGCGGATCTGACGGTCCTGGTCGCTTCAATTGACACGCGTTAGGCTCATGCACGCCAATACCCCTTCGATCCTCAGAGGTCTGGATTAGATCGTGGAGCGCGATCTGATAGTCGTGAGCGGGCTAGATCGAACGGCTCTGATGGGATCTGGAGGCACCTTTTTCATCCAACGACAAGTGGGCATGGTGAAAGAACATTCGAAGAACTCGCCCAAGGCGAACTTCCATCCGGTGAAGCGCACGATTCCGAGCACATGCACGTCTGACTATGGTCTCTCCTCATTCCTAGCATCCTCCCGAACACGCTGGTCACCTCAAATAGCTTCGGAGCTCGACGGAGGAGCTCAGGAGGGTGAGGATACCTGGAGGTGGTTCTTCAACATGACAGGGCTCAAAACGCCCCTTCAAGACCTACAAAAGGGTTAGAAAAACTCGTGGAATAATGGAGAAGGTCTTGGCCTTTATTTGGTGGAGGATTGGGGTGCGGTGAGGCGAAGCGGTCCTGCTCCGGCGAACGACGGAGGTGGAGCAAGGGTTCGCTGATGGAGGCTCTATCAGATTGGATACAAGCTGGCTGAGCATGGAGAAATGGTTGGGGTTTGAAGTGGGATGGGAAGCGTGGGCGGAGAACAGGCGAGGTGCTGTGAAAATATTCACCGGAAATGATCGATAGGGACAGGAAGGTTGATCGATCGTGATAGAATTTCTTGATCTAGATGCAAGATGTTCTTTGAGGTTCTTTAAAGTATTATGATAACTATAGGATACGTGACTAAATAAAACAAAAAAGTCTTTGATATCATTTTGACTTTGAGCTCGTTTCTTGAGCTTGAATTTGAGATGGAGCTTGAGTTCCCTAGCCTTGAACTCCTTTGGGCCTTTTTGGCTTCTTAGCTCCTTCTTCCCTAAAGCTTGAGCTTCACTTGCTTGAGTTTTTTCTTGGACCATTTGCTTCCTTGCTTTTGACTTAACTTCAGGCAACAATAAATTTTATTGTCATCAAAGTAATATCATGCATGAACTAAAAGAGAATAGATAATAAAACTCGAGTACCTTCTAAAGAAGAAATACAGAAAGATCCTAGCAATTAACATGGATGTAATCAAGTGTCTCCTTTATCATATGAACTACTTATTTGAACCGCTTCCTATGTTGTGTTCCAAATACATAATGCTCATAGAACTCCAACTTGGATCCTTTAAGATCTCCAATAAGACATTTTTGTTTGATGACGTTCATTCACTTGTGGTCATATATCCTAGCCGCATGAACCATAATTTCAGATTCAGATTTCATGATTATAGATACAAAAAAAGTTGAAATAATAAATTGTAGACCTTTGAAGCACATAAAAGGTCTTTTGCTTAGTACCTTAGATTATGAACGATCCTTCTTTAAGTGCTTTTTATATTCCTCTTTCCTTATTGTATAGATACTTTTTAGAATCCAAGACTTTAAAAGATATAAATCCTAATGAGATCTTTTGAGGGCTCAAGTGCCTTCATCTAGTAATTATCCAGTGCTGTCCAAATACCTTGCTCTACTTGAGAAAGGCATCATCTTGACTTGCAAGAGGTCAAAGACATTCTTGTTAGTGATTTTCTCAATCTTCACATTATGTGATGTCATCTTCTCCTTGATTTAAGCATACTCAAGATCTCTGAAAGCAGTTTGTTATGCACAGTAAAGTAGGTACAGACCAAACACACATATAAGCAAGCGTGAAATCCATGACACAACAATTTACAAGATTCACCCAATTGAGCTAGTTCTCAATGACAATAGTAGATCTTTCAATATGGTGGAAGGATTGCATTAGAGGGGATGATTCCAAACTCAAACCCTACATGTAATTATATAGTATCCCTCTATAGATGGATCCCCTAAAGACAACACAGTTAGTTAAGATCTTAATTGATATGTATTTATTAGGATCTATATGATTTCCCTCATCACAAACAATCGCGTAATCACAAGTCACTAATCAACTAATATTCATGGCATCATAATAAATATTAATGAGAATTTGTGACATAATTGCACCATTCGTGATGTAATTCCATTTTTATTATTTATTATGTTGATTTCATCTACATTTGTTTTCTTATGCTTTTTACTCTCAATGTAAATTATGTGAACACATATTTATATTGTTTGCTAGTGTGGATATTGACGGGCCGGAAATCCGGCCCTTTAAGAGTGTGGAGTTAGCGCTAGTATGCCATCGCAGCCGGGCTGGATTCGCTCCGTCAAAGACCAAATGATTTGGTATGTCAATGAAATCGGATGGTCGTGAATTTATATTTTACTTGGTAAGTAACCAAGGTCGAACTCCGGGACACGAGCCTCTCTCGTGATTATTCAGACTTTTATTAATTTATTAAGTGTTGAGTTAGAGAACAATAGGTCAAATAATGCACGAAAACAAGAAGATACATTAAACAAACATGAATCTATGCATTTTTTAATTTTAATCATGCAACTAGATGTGATTAAATGCAATGAAAAATATACCCTATATCAGAAATACTTGAGCCATTTAATAAGAAGTCAAATCAGGGTCAAATAATAAAGCTCTCTTCATTCATGTAAAAATTAGGCACGAGAAGCATTGAAATCAAGACACTTGGCCAATAAAACAACACATCAAATTTTGAAAGTGTCAAATCTAAGAGACAAGCATGCCATAAAGAAGACAATGAAAAGAGCTTCAAAACGCCACTGAAATCGACTCAATCGGAGCTAGGATGCTCAAGATTTACACGAGTGAAGTTAGGAGCATAAATGCAAGAAAACATAAAAGATAACTAGCAAACAGGTCCCTGGGAGGGACTAAAATGCAAATACAAGAAAGACTGGGACCTTCCCTGTAAATAACCCACACACACAGGGGTATTTTGTAATTATGAAAACCCGTGAGGGTATAAATGCAAAATACCCACTATGCACGTGGTCGGCACGTGATTCAAGGACCTATCTACAAATTTAAAGAAGTCGGTGGGCCTTTGTGAAATTTTCCCAGAGGGTACGTGATATGCACGTGCTCCTCCAGGCTTGGGGCAGCTCTGAGACTCAGAGGAGGCTCAGGTGGCCTTAGCTATCCTCGGAACGGACGAGCCTCCAGGCTTTGGCTCGGGATAGGTTCTGAGCACCCGAACCTACTGGTCTGGTTCTGAGGCTCAGGGCAGCTCTGGAGTTGACGCATGAAAGAACGTAGACCGTTGGATCTCGAGAATCCAGCGGTGGCTGGAGTCTGCGATGTATGTTGACGTGGACGCTTCTGCACCATTAGATGAGCTCCGGGGAGGAGCATCCAACGGTGCTTGCTCCTCCTTCCTCAGTTGCAAGCGGCGGCGAGATTCGAGATCCGGTAAAGGAGCTCAAGCTCCGCTGCTGCTGCTGCTCAATCACGATGGACCTCCCCGGAGCTTCCTTGAAGTATGTCGAGGTAGTTGGGAGCTTGAGGAAGGCTCCAAACCTCCTGGATCCGGCCATCAGAGCTCGGATGATGGCGACGACGTTGATGAAGTCCGCTCCGATGGCGCTCCGACCGTTGATTGATTTGAAGACCCACATGGTTAATACAATAGCTGAAGCATAGGGATGGTGTGTGTGAGTGGTTTGGGGTTCCATGTGAGCGAGGGGAGGCGAAGGAACCGGAGCTCCATCTCCGACGACCACTGAGGAGATGGGTCGAAGGTGGCCGAGGCATGAAGAAGGAGGAAGGGGTGATCGGAGATAGCGCGTGAACGGGGGATGTGAGGCGAAGCTAATAAGATGAACAACGGAGCATGAGTGTGTGTATAGGATTACGCAAAAAATCAAGAAAAATACAAAGGAGGTCGGAGAAGCTTACCTAGAGAATCATGGTGGTCGGAGGCTTAGGCTTGGGGTTCAACTGAACCTCGGGTCTTCGCTGGACCCCTTCAGCCATTTGGGGCAGCTCAAGTGGAGGCGAGGCTCCGCGATGCCGCCATGGAAGGCAACGGGTCGACACCGGGGGCTAACGCTTTCATCGCGCCTTAATCGGACCTCCCCCTGTCACGGGGAGGAGGAGAAGTACTGGGCGTAGCCCCGCATAAAGGCGGACCCTTGTGAAAGCTGGAGGGGAGTGGGTATTTGAAGGGCAAAGATGGCGGTTTTGATGGTGAAGGGAGTGGGTTTCATGGAGAGCATGGGACGAAGGAGAGGTCGTCGTGGACTAGGGAAGGCTCGCGAGGATGATGGATGACCGAGTTGCGTCGTGGGGTTGATGGTGAGTGGAGATGGTGGTCGAGATGATGGGGAAAATACGAAGGGGGAAGGTGGTCCACGAGCTGGTGAACGTGGGAGAGAGGGGTGACCGGAGGTAGGTGACGAAGATTAGACCATTGGATCTTGAGATCCAACTGCCGAAAGAATGGCGCTAACCAGCGACTTGGATCTGATCGAGGGCGGCATGATCAGAGGGCCAAGGATGTCACCACGTGTCGTGCGCACAGGCAGGCGGAAGCGAACGGTGATGGGGGGATAAGGTTTATGATCGAAGGGCTCGGAAGAGGGCGGGAACGGATGGCTGGAATTCGATCTATGGCGGCTGAGATGAACGGCGATGGGGCACGCCACGTGGCGTGCTAATAGCGCGACGCTGGCGGGCGGCCCAGATCACATCTGGACTGTAATCAGAGGGCTAGAAATGGCTGTGAGGATATATGGTGGAGATCTAAGCTCCAGAAGATGATCGGACGGCGGAGGATGCGACGCGTGGCGCAATGAGGTGTGGCCACGTGGCTCAACCAGAAAGAGCCACGTGACCCAATCAGATTATTCAAATTTAGAAAGTGAATTATGAGGGGGTAAATGGCCGAATTTGGAAAAACTCAAAACATGAAAGTTGTACATCTCGATGAGATCTACAAGTTTGATGTTGACCAAAAAGGGAGATGATGCCAAATAAAGACAAAAAAATATTTTTAAGGGTATTTTTAAGGCTAAAAACACCACGGATTTTAATTTTGCGATTTTTTGTGGTTTTTAATTTATTCAAAGACTCTGATAATTACAAGGATTTTCTCGTTTTTTATTGACACCTAGTCTAAGATAGGGGGTTAATTTCAGTGAATTATAGGCATGAAACAAGGTTTCATCAGATATCCTACTATTTTATTGGCATTTTACCATTGAATCCGTAACTGATAGGAGGATAAGCTACATCATGGGTGGTTGATTGATCACTAATTGGCTATGTTAAGAATCATTCATTGTAATATGTTCAATTAACAATCAATAAGAAATGAATCATAGTGTCTCTATGGAGAGGACTTGGTCTAATTTATCATAGATAAGTCTAGGAACGAACACAAGAACATGAGCTATCAATATAATTAATTAAGTATTAATATCAAGTGTTAAGTGATTAATACATTATATAGGTTAAAATAAATAACACAATATAATAGATGACATAAGAAACAGAATGCTCTTTTAATTTATTTTTAATCATTTTAAATAATCTACAAAATGAACAAAATGATATTTAGTAGAAACATACCTATAATCACTTAAATCATGCTCCTAAATTACATGCACAAATTAAACAATATAATTAATCAAGATCAAAGTATAATTGATGGATTATAGAGAAGCAAGAATCAAAGAGAGGCATGTTTATATGAAGAATAAAACCTATGTTATCTCAGATTAATCAATCATTAATTACATATCAAATCCAAGAATAAATCATGCCAACATATAGATAATGAGAATAGCTTCACAGTGCAACGGAAATCAACTCAATTGGATTTATATTGCTCAAGATAATCAACATGGAATCCAGGGGTATAATTGCAATAAAAATATAAACAAGCTAACACAAAGCATAACAAGTAGGTTGATGGAGGGACTCAATTGCAATTTAAATAAACCACCGCCCATCTTTAAATATTAACCCGTTGCAGGGGGAATTTCTGCAAAATATAGAAGTCGACAGAGCAAGCATTTAAAATAACCAAGGGCCCCACGTGAAGCACACGCCATTGGACTAATCTATAATTCTGGATACAATCAGGTGCTTGGCGACAAATTACCCAAGACTGCACATGCTTGGCATGCACAACGAGGCTTGGGTTAAGGCTCGATCGGTTGTAGGTTTGGAGGACACATGGGATGTTCTCCATGCTTTGATGATGGTTCGGCTCCACTGAGGCTCTCGTCTTGATATCAAGGTTGAAGGGAGCACTAGACCATCACATGGGGGTCCATCCAATGGTAACTACTATCTTTGGCTTCTCCATCTTAACCGGAGGACTTGCGACGAAATCAAACCTCCAGCGATTTCCATCGCACTCTGCCATCCATGTCTCACTATGCTAAAGGTCGTTTGACCTCCATCAAGTCCTGGCAAAGATCCTGATGGTGTCATGGGACCCTGCATGCGTCGGAGAAGACGAGTCGATGAAGGAATGCTAGTGGTTGACCTTTAGAATGGAGGCACAGTCGCAATTCCATCCATTGAAGAGCTCAATACCTACATATGTTAGAAAGAAATCAAAAGTGTGTGTGTACGTGAGTGGAGTGAAGGTCTTGTAGGGCATAGAAGTCAAAGACTGAGGTGGGTTCTTATCCTCCATGAATGGAGTAGAATGAAGCGAGGTGATTTGAGGGTTGAAGGACATGAGATGGTGATTGAATCCTCCCGCATGCATCGTCGATGCACGATGGAGGTGGAGGGCTAGTTTGATCGAAAGAGAGCTTATGTACATAGCATGAAAAATCAAAGAATATATAAAAAAAATCAAAATCTATGTTACTTGGTATTGAAGACAATGTGCAAATGGATTAAGTAATAGCAAGGGCTTGAGCTTTGAAGAGCTCAGATCATCGCTTGTTCTCGTCGGCTATGGGAGAAAGCTCGAACAACCATCGCTAGGATGTTGTAGCATGGTCTGGACCATGGGACTCATCGGAGCCTAAGGTCGTTGTGGCCTCCTCAATCCAACATCTCCTATCATGAGAAGATGGAGAAGGGATGGGCCAAGGTTCGCGTAAAGGTAGACATGGTGAATTTGGGTTGGTAATGGGTTATTTGAAGAGGAGGTCTGGTGAAGGTTACTGTTAGGATTAGAGTCAAATTAAGATTAGAAATCCTAATAGGATTGGACTCCTAATCCTAATAGTAGTTTAGTTGTATTCTATTTATAGTTCTATTGGGAAATAGGGCTATGGGGTTGTATTTGGGATATATAGAGGGGGGGGGGGTGAGGCATTGCCTCAACATCACAGCAAGAGAGAATATCACAAGAGAAAAGAGAGAAAGAGAGAGAGAAGAGAGCTAGGTAACGGAGAGAGTTGTACTTGTTCTAATTATAGTGATCTTTTTCCTCCGGTGGTCGCGAGATGGGACCGACCATCGTTGTATCTGGTTGTTTTTTCTTTTACGTGCTTCTGTGGTGGTGTTCGACTGCGTATCTGCATCCTTACAGTGGATTGTATCCCAACAAACGGTATCTGAGAGGAGACAATACCGGTGGGTCTTGTCTCAACAACTAGTATCAGAGTCGGGTTTAACGTTGTTGATGGAACACTATACGATGTATCATAGCTTGGTTCGACAACAACAAGGGATACGATGTGGCAGATTAGAATGAGATTCGACATCAAGGAAGATGACGTGACACGATAGGAGTGCCTTCTTCAGAGACTGTGAAGAACCAACAGTTACAGTGAACCGTAGAGATTGGGAGCATCCGGAGTCTGATTGAGGTGATCCGAGAGTCCAAATAGGGGTTTTTCGTACTCCGGACGAGTTGGGAAATTTGGATCGAGAGGATTTTGCTCTGATTTTCTAGATCGTACAAGGAGATATGATAACAAAGCAGATGGTTAAATTTATATCAAGGGGTGCATTATTCTCCGTGGAACCCTTCAACGGGAAGAACGACTTCAAATTATGGTAATAACGGGTGAAGAACATACTTACACGAGAAGGATTTGTGAAAGGTCTCCATGATAAAGAAAAAGAAACCAGAGAAGATCAAAGAGGAAGAGTGGAAGGAGACGAGGGATCTCACGAACAGTACAATACAACTGTTCTTGGCAGAAAACACTCTTCGTGAAGTCATCGGCCTGGAGGATCCGATGGAGGTTTGGATAAAGCTCGAGGGACGATACAAGTCCAAATCTTTGATGAACCAACTATTGATGAAGAAGAAGCTCTATGGTCTAATGATTATTGAGGGGAAAAAGCTTGAAGTGCACTGGATAAATTCAACAAGCGTCTAACCGACATGCTTAGACATGAGGAGAAAAATACGAAAGGAGAATCTCTCTTCAAGGAGGAGGATAAGGCACTGATCTTGTTGAGTTTCCTTCCATCTTCCTACAATCATATTGTGACAACGTTACTCTATGGAAAGGAGACCATCACATTGGACAAGATAGTTGCTTCGCTGTGTATGAACGAGTCTCAACAAAGTTTGACAGATGAGACAACGGATGATAAAGGTCATGTGCTGGAAACTAAGGATAGATGTTCAAGATCAAGGGGTTATAGGATTCAGAGGTCGATCCAAGTCATGAGGTTCGATCAGATGCTTCTATTGTGACAATGACGATCATAAAATAGTTGTTTGTCAGAGACATGATAAGGAGAAAGGAAAGAAGAAAGTTGATGATTCTGAATCTGACCAAGAGGATTCAACCACGGTATGCGAGAGAGACTTTCTAGTGTGCTCTAGGGAGATGAAGACATATTCAAGATGGCTTTTAGACTCGGCATTTTCAGATCATGTGTGCTCATCCAGGGAGCAGTTCAGTACATATCAGGAACGTAATGATGGCACAATCAAGATGGGAGTGTAAAGGTTCACCACGTTAAGGGGATTGGATTGGTGTAATTCTGCATGTTTGATGGAGTAGTATGAACTCTAACAGGTGTCAGACACATTTCTACAACCAAGAAGAATCTTATTTCGCTAGGAATGATTGAGTCATGAGGACATCGAGTCACCATTGAAAGGGGAGTTCTCGGAGAAAGCAAGGGAGCATATGTGGTGATGCGTGGGATGAGGATGCCGAACAAGGTGTATAAGCTCGAGGGAAGGGTCATGACAGGTGATGGAGCTTCAGTTATTCTTAGGAGGAGTAGTACGATAAGAGAGCGACAGGTTATCGGCATCTATGCTGCAGAAATGCGGAACAAGGAGAAGTAAGTACGATTCTCTTTACTAGAGAATATCTGCACAATCTCTAGTCACGAGAGATTTGTGGTATCGCATCATAAGGTACAATGTTGAGTTATGCAAGTGCCCGAGAGATAGCATGTCGAGGGCACCCATGACGGATGTGTCACCTAGAGTTCGTGAGATCCTACTAACGAGATATGCGGATGACGATTATGGCCAAGTCAGACTCATGACGATGAAGAGATCGCGATGGAATTTAACTCACAGGGGAGATTGTTATAATTAGAGTCGAATTACGATTAGGAATCCTAATAGGATTGGACTCCTAATCCTAATAGTAGTTGAGTTGTATTCTATTTATAGTCCTATTGGGAATAGGACTATGGGGTTGTAGTTGGGCTATATAAAGAGGGAGGTGGAGGCACTGCTTCAACAACACAACAAGAGGGAATACCAAAAGAGAGAAAGAGAGAGAGAAGAGAGTGAGGTAACAGAGAGAGTTCTAGTGTTTCTAATTATAGCGATCTTTCTTCTATGGTAGTTGCGAGAGGTGACCGATCATTGTTATATCTAGTTGTTATTTATTTTACGTGCTCCAGTAGTGGTGGTTGATTGTGCATCTGCATCCTAACGGTGGATTTTATCCCAACAACCGGTATATGAGAGGAGACGATATCGGCAGGTCTTCTCTCAACAACTGGTATCAGAGATGGGTTCATCGTTGTTCAGGGAACATGATACGATGTATCAAAGCTTGGTTCGATAACAACGAGGGATACGATGTGGCGGATCAGAGTGAGACATCAAGGAAGATGACGTGACACAACAGGTGTGCCATCTTCAGAGGTTGTGAAGAACCAACGATTATGGTGAACCATTGAAATCGGAAGCATCTGGAGTACGATTGAGGTGATCTAGGAGTCCAAGTAGGCATTTTTGTGCACTCTAGATGAGTTGGGCAATTCGTATCAAGAGGATTTTGCTCTGATTTTTCAGACCATACAAGGAGGTACAATACCAAAGCGAATGACGAATTACATCGAGGGGTACATCATTCTTCGTAGAACCCTTCAACAGGAGGAATGGCTTCACCTTGTGGCAACAATGGGTGAAGAACATACTCACGCGGGAAGGATTTGTGAAAGGTCTCCAGGATAAAGAAAAGAAGCCAAAGAAGATGAAAGAGGAAGACTGGAAGAAGATGAGGGATCTCGCGAGTAGTAGAATACAATTGTTCTTGGCAAACAACACTCTTCGCGAACTCATCATCCTAGAGGATCCAATGGAGGTTTGGATAAAGCTCGAGGGACGATACAAGTCCAAATCTTAGACGGACAAGCTATTGACAAAGAAGAAGCTCTATGATCTAAAGATGATCAAGGGCACAAAGCTTGAAGTACACTTGGATGAATTCAACAAGATTCTGACAGGCATGCTTACACTTTGAGGAGAGGAATGCGAAGGGAGAATCTCTTTTCAAGGAGGAGGATAAGGTACTGATCTTGTTGAGTTCCCTTCCATCTTCCTACGATCATATTGTGATGACATTACTCTATGGAAAGGAGACCATCACACTGGAAGAGACAATTGCTTCACTTCATATGAACGAGTCTTGATGGAGGTCGACGAATGAGGCAACGAATGATGAAGATCGTGTGTAGGCAACTGAGATTAGTCGTTCAAGATCAAGGGTGATAGGATTCAGAGGTCAATCCAAGTTACGAGGTCCGATCAGATGCTTCTATTGTGACAAGGAGGGTCATAAAATAGCCGATTGTCCGAGATGTGAGAAGAAGAAAGGAAAGAAGAAAGTTGGTGATTATGAATCTGATCAAGAGGATTCTACCGCAATCTGCGAGGGAGACTTGCCCACTTGCTATAGGGAGATGAAGCCAGATTCAACATGGATTTTGGAATCGGCATGTTCAGATCATGTGTGCTCATCCAGGGAGCAGTTCAGTACATATCATGCATGTAATGATGGCACGATCAAGATGGGAGGTGGATATGTTCACCACGTCAAGGGGATTGGATCAGTGTAGTTCTGCATATTTGATGGAGTAGTACAAACTCGGACAGGTGTCAGACACAATCCTACGTCCAAGAAGAATCTGATTTCACTAGGAACGATCGAGTCACGACGACATCGAGTCATTATTGAAGGAGGAGTTCTCAGAGCAAGCAAGGGAGCATGCGTAGTGATGCGTCATACAGGGATGCCAAACACGACGTATAAGCTCAAGGAAAGGATTGTGACAGATGATGGAGCTCCAGTTATTCCTAGGATGAGTAGTACGATAAGTGAGTAGCAGATTATCGTCATCTATAATACAGAAGTGTGCAACAAGGAGAAGCGAGTGTGAATCGCTTTACCAGAGAATGTCGGCACAATCTCCAGTCACAAGAGATTTGTGGTGCCGCATCATGAGGCACGATGCTGAGTTATGCGAGTGCCTGAGAGAGGGCACGTCGAGGGCGCCCAGTGACAGGTGTTTCACCCATAGTTGGTGAGATCTCTCTAACGAGACTTGCGGATGACGATGATGGCCAAGTGTAGACCCAAGATGATGAAGAGATCGTGATGGAATTCAACTCAAGGGAGAGATTGTTAGGATTGGAGTCAAATTAATATTAGGAATCCTAATAGGTTTGGAGTCTAAATTCTAATAATAGTTGAATTGTATTCGATTTATAGTCCTATTGGGAATAGGACTACAAGGTTGTATTTGAGATATATAAAGAGGGGTGGAGGCATTGCCTCAACACCACAACAAGAGGGAATACCATAAGAGAAAAGAGAGAAAGAGAGAGCGAAGAGAGCGAGGTAACAAAGAGAGTTGTATTGTTTCTAATTATAGTAATATTTCTTCTCTAGTGGTTATATCTAGTTGTTCTTTCTTTTACGTGCTTTAATGGTTGCGGTCGATAGCGCATCTGCATTCGTATGGTCAAATTAATATCAGGAATCCTAATAGGTTTGGAGTCTAAATTCTAATAATAATTGAATTGCATTCGATTTATAGTCCTATTGGGAATAGGACTACAAGGTTATATTTGAGATATATAAAGAGGGGTGGAGGCATTGCCTCAACACCACAATAAGAGGGAATACCATAAGAGAAAAGAGAGAAAGAGAGAGCGAAGAGAGCGAGGTAACGAAGAGAGTTGTATTATTTCTAATAATAGTAATATTTCTTCTCTAGTGGTTATATCTGGTTGTTCTTTCTTTTACATTCTTTAATGGTTGTGGTTGATAGCGCATTTGCATTCTTATGGTGGATCGTATCACAACAACTAGTATTTGAGAGGAGATGATATCGACGGGTATTGTCTCAACAATTGATATCAGAGCTGGGTTCGGTATTGTTGAGGGAACATGATACGACGTATCAGAGCTTGGTTCGACAACAATGAGGGATAAGATGTGGCAGATTAGAGTGAGATTCGACATCAAGGAAAATGATGTGATGCAACAGGTGTGCCTTCTTCAGAGGCTGTGAAGAATCAACGGTTATGGGAACTGTTGAGATCGAAAGCATCCGGAGTCTGATTGAGGTGATCTAGGTGTCCAAATATAGGTTTTTGTGAACTCCGAACGAGTTGTGTAATTCGGATCGAGAGGATTCTGCTTTGATTTTTAGACCATACAAGGAGGCACAATACCAAAGTAGATGGCAAAATTTACGAGGGATGCATCATTCTCCGTGGAACCCTTCAAAGGGGAGAACAACTTCACCTTATGGCAACAATGGGTGAAGAATACACTCACGTGAGAAGTGAAGGATATGGAAAGGTCCTTAAGCACATCACGGAAGCGTGGAGACCGCATCATATGCGATCGAGAGTGACTAGTTGCACTAGTTGCTCAGGGCATCGTAATTTAAAAATTTAAAATCGATGAAACCACATGATCCAAGAACACTTCTCAGATCGTTTCATCTAACCCAAAAGAAGGTATTAAGATTACCTCTTAAAGCATGTTTGTGATTGAGTCTCTAAACGAAGAGACCTCCTGTCTCAGGTCCAATCCAAAAGAGGAGACACTTGCGAACGCATTGATGAAATGTGTGATCCTCACAATCCATGTTAATGATCCAAGCAACGAATCTCCAGATCTCGTCTCACGAGATCCGACATCTTCTTAACAAGAGAGCACATTGAAGGAGACAGAGATCCACGAGCAGTCGAAGTAACGGCACAACGGCGTAGCGACGATGATGAAGACTCTCTTTAGGGCACCACAGTAAATGCCCACAACGAGAGAGAGAGAGAGAGTAGACATGTAGAGAGAGAGAGAGAGCTTGTTGTGTTTCATATTGTGTAAATAAAAGGCTAGGGCTACCCTTCTATTTATACTGTTTTGGATGTCCATGTACCACAATCCATGTGCACACAAATTCAATGATTGAGATTGATTTGTGTTTTCAATCAATGGCCATGATCTTGTTGTGTTTTAATTACCAAGAACAAATAATAAATTTAAAAGAAATAAAATATATTTAATTATATTCAATAACTTTAAAATCAATTAAATCAATTCATATGGAATATTATGGAAAGGAGTATGGCCTCCTTCCATACATAGAGTGGACGACCATCATTGAAATATTTTCTTGGTGGCCGTCTATACCATGTATGGTATGGTGGCCATTTCCTTCCAATTTGGTGAGATCTCATATCTCACCAAATATTCCACATATGCAACAACTAGTATTGCAAAATTATTCACAAAATAATTCCAAATTATTTTATGATAATTTCAATCAAGTCTTTGATAAAATGGTGAATCATATTCACACATTCAAAATAAAATGCAAATCGTATTTACAATTAATTATTCAATGTAAATCCGATTCACATCAACTATTAATTTGTAAATACATATTACAATTATCTCTATCTAATATATTATAAATCACATTTATCCATGAATAATATGGATAGTTCTATCCATATTAAATGTATCCTTGATAATTAAATCACATTTAATCATCCTAGATGTCCATTCTCACGAGCCCAAATAATATGAATCAAATTCACATTATTCATGATAATTAAATCACATTTCATTATCCATTTTGCTCAATGCTCAGATACAATATCAACAATGAAATTATTCTTTAATTCTTTTAAGAATAATGTATTTTCTCCGCAGATACTTAGAGATAAGGGCAGGGCGATTGTACGCTCCATATATAGTGACTTAAATATTGAGACATATCTTAGATCCAGATCTTGGGGGCCTCTCATAGATGTTTGATTAAAACAAAACTGTAAATGTAATTTTCTCAATGCATCTGAATCACGTTCATATCATTGTCCAACAATTGGACCAAGATTGGACTACTTCTCTATTGAGAGGAGTCACTAAAATCCAGACTTATTTCATCACTCTATCGCAATGGAAGCGTCATGGTTATACAATTGTTTATTGATCACATCACTCTCAGGTATTCTGAATACATGTACATCCCGCATATTGGAAGACCTAGAATAAACCTAAAGTTTTGGATCTTGTTTAGAATGTCTCCTTTAGGGTTTTATCATTAAGTTTCTCTTTTGATCATTACGAGTTGGTATCGATCATATACATTCCAAAAGCGTATATCATACATTGGTATTGATCATATACTTTCCAAAAGTATATATCAAACCTGCAAATTCAGTCAAGCTTCCAAAGCAATACTATCATGCATGAATTTTGATCCCCGTATTCATGAGCGAGTTCATGTTTTCCGATGCAGTAATGAACCTGTATGATCCATTTGAGAGATTGTATTACTCATATGCTCTTGTATGCATACTAATGCGTCAGTGTATAGACCTTGCTTTGTCCATCAACCTATAGGTCTGCCAAATGTACATACTCAAACATATAGTAACATATCTATCTCCGGTCAGAGGATGCATGCCTATATCGTGACATCATACGAAATAGGTCTTGGCTATCTCGATATTGTTAGGTCAACTTTTTGACCTAACTTATCTAACACCTCTGAATATCTATTCCTATGCAAAGGACCTGCATCAAGAGGTCGGTTAGATATCAGCCCTTTAGAGAAAGGATTGCCATCTCCTACTTAGGCTAGAGTTCATCTCTTAATAATTATTTTACAGTGCTTGATGAGTCATCAATCTAACTCTTTAAATATTCATCCAAGCACCAACCTTTATGATTCAACAATTGAATTAACAACTGTATAATCATTAAGACGGCCATGGTACATAACCCTAATTGTACTAAGAGACATATTATGCAAATTAGGTGTTCTTCATTTTAGATCAGGGAACGATATTTGCAATAACATTTATTGCATAATGGTTCGCTCTGGGCTCGCATGTCCAACAATCTCCCACTAGCCCAAAGAGCCATTAAAGGTCTAATATTTATACCCACATTCATGTGACAATCATAAGCCATTTAGAAAAACAGCTAGGTAAGCTGACTAGTCACTATGTTCCCAGGAGACCACACCAAGTCCTTTTACGGTACTTGCATATCTCCTAGTAACAATGCTTGCATCCAATGTGAATGTTACATCTTATGCAATCAATACTCAATTTTGTTAAAGAATTTATAGTGTCTTTGACACTACAACTCAATAATCATTATAACCAGTATGTAATTTCTATTATCTTTATCAGAATACCCTTATTTCCGAAGATCGATATCTCCTAAGACTAAGACCTAGTCTTATGTCTTATAAGGCATCTGTAGTTAAGACCTTTAGATCACTATCTATAAATTCTTAGGTTCTTAAAGATAAGACTTAGAGATCACTATCTCTAAAATCTAGTCATCTTTGAAGATGTTGTTGTTATTGCAATCAAGTCTTTTATCTCCATTGTAGGATTAGTAACAGTTTATTACTCCCACTACATGGCAGACATCTGACCATTTTTACACATCTAGCATACACTGAGCTTCCAAATGCTGATGCATTAGGGCATGTAGCTCTGATATTCACATCCCCAACTCTTTGATATGTTATCACTTTAGATAGATCAGTACCATATCTTAAGGGAAAGAAGCCTTCCTTGGAGTTTTCCAGAAAATGGAATATGTCCAAGGTGTACCACTAATGTGACATTCCCGATGTCTTCTTCTCTTTGCCTCTGAACATCTTCAGAACTAAGATCGAAGAGGTTTATTTGAGATCATATCTCAATGTATGGAAAAACCAGATTATAAAAAAACTTATTATCATCCCTATATCATTCCAAATGATTAGGACTTTATCTACATCTTATCATGATGAACATGATGACACTCCCACTAAGCTTCACATGGCTCATCAAGATTTTGTATGACATCATAACCTTTATAATGTCATTAAATTTGATGATCTGAAAACTAGAACCTTATTTGAGTCCATAGATGGAGTTCTTTAGCTTGCACACCTTGCTTTCCTCGACCATGAAGTCTTGGGAGTACATCATATGAATATCCTCAAAGAGATATTCATAGTGGAATGCACTCTTGACTTTCATCTTATAGATGTCATAGTCAAGTTATGTAACTAGAGTTAGCAAAATTCTGATGGGTTTATGCAAGGTCACTGAAGAGCAAGTCTCATCGCAGGTGATGTCTATGTGTATATCTTGTGGATACAAGTCGTGTTTTGAAGGTCTCTACCTTCTCATTAGATTCCCTCTTTATATTGAAGATCCATTTACACCTAACGGGTCATACCCTTATAGGTGGATCCTCGAGGGTCCATATACAACTCTTTTATATGAAGTCTACTTTAGACTTTATTGCTAAGATCCATCTTTCCATGTCATGATCCTAAGAAGTTTCATCACATGAAGTCAGATCATTGTCAGACTTAGTTGACACATGGAATCCATACCCTTTAGATGGTCTAATCACCATCAAACTAATTTGAAGAGGTATGAGTGTTTCATCTTTAATTTTCCTTTTAGTTTCCTATTTCAAGCTCATTATCTTCTCAAGATTCAATGAGTTTCGTAACTTCATTTTCATCTTGATTTTCAAGAGAGTCGCTCCATAATAGTCATATCCTTAGAGATGAAATCTGTTAAGAATCTCAAAGTCATAAAGTAGGTATCTAATACCATCCTTTATTTTCCTAACGAAGTAGCATTCTCATGTGCTAGATTCTAGCTAACTTGCATGGTACCTTATTAAGGATATATATTGTAGTCTCTACTATATATATATATATATATCTTGGAAACAAGAGGTTTTTATGCTAATATTCATCATTGATCAAATCATGTCACACATGATCAATTGCATCTCCCTTCAACTCTATTGAGTTTAAGTGTATTAGGAGGAGTGAGATCGGAATGATATTCCTTTCTCCATAAGGTATTCTTTGAATTCTTCTAATAGGTACCGACTACTTAATTAGATAAAATTCTTTCATCTTTCTTTAAATTTTGATTCTAAATCAAAATTGTGAAATCTTTGAACGTTTCAAAGGTTTTTAAGGTGAAGGGAAGAAAACTCATATCATCAAAATCATTAATAAATATCACATATCATTAATATTTATTAAGATATAGAGATCCGCATACATCAATATGTATGAGATCTTAAATACCTTGGCATCTAACACCATTTCCAGAGAAGGGTGCATTGGACATTCTACTGTGAATACAATATTCACAAGTATGTAAGATTTGAAATTTCAGTTAGTCTAAATTTTCATCTCTTACTAGTCTATTGATCTCATCAACAGACATATGTCCAAGGCTTGATGCCAGCTCATTGTCAAATGATATTCATCCTCCTATTGGTCTTTTAAGGTTTAAATTTTTAGTATTTAAAAATGTTAATGAACTATTCATTAATTTCCTATTAGAAGAGTCCTCTAGATGTTAGATTACTATCTGAAATATATCCATCATAACTCTTTATGACATGTCTATTAAAGAATTCATGTTTATTTCCAATATTTAGGAATAAACAATGAGTGTATTCTAATATCTAGGTCATAGAGACATTCTCTAAGACTAAGGGCTCTCCCACTGAAATTATGAAGTCTATCTATCCAATAGAGATTGTTGCAATAATTGCATCAACATCCATGTGGATTACAATTAAACCTAAAGATCAAATTTCCTAGTCTTCTAAAAAACACATGCAACCAATTGCATGTGTTATCAGAAGAAGGAGATACATTTATTTGACTTTGATCTTATCTAATAACCAAGTCAATATCAATGACTATATGTAGATGCATAATATGTCGATGCACTATGCAAGTTCTTCTCTAAGGATCCTAGATAGTTTAGATAGTCATACTATCAGTACATCGGTTTATTGCAATATTGTCATTCATCCAACTCTTTGATGTCATATGAAAGTCGCAGAAGCATAGTCAACTCTTTGACTTTCCTCCTTATTTGGGTTAAACCCATGCTTCCATTGCGCTTCCTTTATCTATAAACAACCATTTCTTAAGATAGAGGACCTCTTATGTTAAATTCAAAAGATTTTAATATAAGAGTATTTCAATATTTATACACGTTTCATTCAATTCATACAAAATGAATATTATAAAGCTTCATGAATGACTTGACTATAGACAATAGAATGATGATACTCATTGTATATACATCCATCAAGACTCTTAAAGAATTTGGTTCAGGTAGGTATTCAAAAATTTTGAGTGCATCTTCTCTTATCGAGCCACCATTCTGTATAATGCAGTGAACCATATCATTCATGATTAAATGTCGAGAGCACATATGTATGCCAAAATATCTTCTTATGTTTTTATAAGGATTTTCGATCATTACGATCATCATCGACATAATGCTTCCAAAGTACATTCAATGAGAGATCAAGACTATAGAGATATACAAACCTAGGTTGTAGCGTCTATTTAATTTCCATTCCTCAATATTATGAGGAAACTTGCACATTGCAACCACATACATTATATGTCCAACTGCATGTACAATATCTTGATCATGAATCCAATTCATGATAATTTACTTGTTGTTATTGAGTATAATTTTGAGTGGGCTTAATGTAGGTTGTCTGAAATAAGATAATTTGCACAAATACATATTTTTCTTTTATTTAGGAATTTTATATCAAAGTTGTCTTGCCTTGTCGACTCTGAAAGTTCATTCCCTTATTCACTTTTAAAGTAAGAGATATACTTACCTTTATATCTCAAGCAAGATCTGGGATCTCTTTTCTTATCTTGTTACATCCCAATAATATGAGAACTTGCAATTCAGATAAAAAGAAATAGGAACTCATTCCTCCTTGCAAGTCCAACTTGCATTTCCCTATTCGGTCTTTAACACCCTACCCACAACCCCTAGGAAATGTTGACCCGCCGTTAATTGAACCAACCATCAACATGAATAGAACTCGTTATGCACAATCCAATATCGCCCCAATAATATGAGGACTCGATATTGGGGTCATTGTGCATACGACTTTATTCTTTCGAGAAGTAAAGATCTTGATCCAAATGCGCTTGTATGCAGGAGCTGTCACTTCGGACAGGTATCTCCTACATACAATCCCTAGCGACGGAACTCTTCACCTTGACGGGAGACCATGGATGTCACTTATGTGATCCTCTTTATCATGTTCAAATTCTAATTAATTATTATGAATCATATTCACATAATTAATTCTTCCAAGGAAAATACTAAACTATTCATACTAGAGTGAATTGAATATAATTAATTTATTCAAATTCAAACAATCAACAAACAATCTTGATTGTTACTTGAAGGATGGTATAATCTCAGAATACATATTATTCAAAATTTTATAATTAGATAAATACCTCATGATCATTTCAAGCATTATCCTTTCCTTACTCGCTGTCATGGCTAGTACGCACAGGATGTGGAACAGAATGCTCACGGAGCAACCTGCTACCCCAACGATCCTTGACTAGACACCATATACGTCTCAAGTCAGGATAGTGTAATTGGATCATATTGTATTTGAGATGATATTCGGTCTTTAAATCGAAATTATACCATATAATATTTATCAAAATTATTTTGATTAATATATAAGGAAATTTGCTAAACAAATCCCCAATCCTATTCAAGTATCAATGTTTGATGGAAAGTTCATTATAACAAAATCAATCAAGATACATTATCTTATCATGTTGGTTATGGTTATTCAAAAATAATTATCATTATTAAATATTTTACAAATATTTAACAACTAATTATTCAAGATATTGATCATTAATTTTCAAGAATTAATTGAATGGCAATCACAAGATTCTTTTTCAAATTTGTTAAGTTTCCAGCAGTGACACATGTTTACTAAAATAACAAATCTTAAGCAAATTAACTCCGATCAAGCAAACTAAATTTTCTTGGTTTGCCAATTTAATTTGCAATAAGATCCAAGTGATAGACACGTATTTCTAAGCATTTTAAAATCAAGGTTATCTCTTGATTACGTTCTAAAATATCATTCCTGTAATAGTGGGCACATGTTCACCAAAATGATCATAACTTGTGCAAACAGATTCCAAATCATGCAAATTTAAGTCCTACGATTTGCTAATTTAATGGGGAACATAAAAAAACAATAAACACACACGGTTTAAGGACTTAAACATGGCAAAAAAATCATATAAAATAGGATTGTGTGAACAAAATGCAATAAAAAATCATATAACCAAATTGCCCATGTCATCTTAGATTTATAGATCATAATCAAAATCTTTAACATATGCCTCCGATACCAATTGAAGGATACAGAAAGATCCTTAAGCGCATCACGAAAGCATGGAGATCATATCATATGTCATCGGGAGCGACTAGTCACACTAGTTGATTGTCCTATCAGAAATTAAAAAGTTAAAACCAATGAAACCACATGATCTAAGAACACTTAGATTATTTCTTTTAAACCACAAATAGGTATTAATGTGACCTCTTGAAGTGTGATTGTGATCGAGTCTCTAAATGAAGAGACCTCCTGTTTGAAGTCCGATCTGACGGAGGAGACACTTGTGAGCGCGTTGATGAAACGTGTGATCCTCACAATCCATGTTGATGATCCAAGCGACGAATCTCATGATCTCGTCTCATGAGATTTGACGTCTTCTTCACGAGAAAGGCACACCGAAGTAGATGGAGATCCGCGAGCAATCAAAGCGTCAACACGATGATGAAGACTCTCTTTACGACACCAAGGTGGACGCCTATAATGAGAGAGAGTAGACGTGTAGAGAGAGAGAGCTTGTTGTGTTTCACATTCTGTAAATAAAAGGCTAGGGCTGCCCTTCTATTTATACCATTTTGGATGCCTATGGATCACAATCCATGTGCTCACAAATTAAATGGTTGAGATTAATTTGTGCTTTCAATCAATGACCATGATCTTGTTGTGTTTTAATTACCAACAACAAATAATTAATTTAAAAGAAATTAAATATATTGAATTATATTCAATAAATTTAAAATCAATTCATATGGAATAGTATGGCAAGGAGTGTGATCTCCTTCCATACATAGAGTGGATGGCTACCATTGAGATATTTTCTTGATGGTGGTCTATACCGTGTATGTTATGGTGTCCATCTCCTTCCAATTTGATGAGATCTCATATCTCATCAAATATTCCATGTATGCAAAAGCTATTATTGTAAAATTATTCACCAAAATAATTACAAATTATTTTGTGATAATTTCAATCGTACCTTTGATAAATTGTGAAACAATATTCACACATCCAAAATAAAAAGTAAATTGTATTTACAATTATTTGTTCAATGTGAATCCAATTCACATCAATTGTTAACTCATCAATACAAAGTACAATTATCTCTCTTTAATATATTATAAATCATATTTAGAATATCCATGAATAATATGGATAGTGCTATCCATATTAAACATACCCTTGATAATTAAATCACATTTAAACATCCTGAATGCCCATTCTCATGAGACCAAATAATATGAATCAAATTCACATTTTTCGTAATAATTAAATCATGTTTAATCCATTTTGCTCAATGCTCATATGCAATATCAACAATGAAATTATTCTTGAACTCTTTCAAGAATAATGTGTTTTCTTCATAGATACTTGGAGATAAGGATATGGCAATTGTACGTTCCACAAATAGTAACTTGGACATTGAGATCATATCTCAAATGCAGATCTTGGAGACCTCCCATAGATGTTTGATTAAATTAAAATCGTAAATCTAATCTTCTCATTACATCTGAATCACATTCAGATCACTGTATGACATTTGGACCATGATTAGACTATTTCTCTATTGAGAGGAGTCACTAAAATCCAGACCTATTTCATCACGCCCTCAAAATGGATGTGTCATGGTTATACAATCGTTTATTAATGACAACACCCTCAGGTATTCCTAATACGTGTACATCTTGCTTTCTGGAAGGGCTAGAATAAACTCGAAGTTTTAGATCTTATTTAGATTATCTCTTTGAAGATTTTATCATTAAGTTTCTCATTTTATCATTGGGAGTTGTTATCGATCATATACTTTCTAAAAGCATATATGATACCTATGTATTGATCGTATACTTTCCAAAAATATATATCAAACCTACAAATTCAGTCAAGTTTCCAAAGCAAGATGACGGTACACAAAATTTGATCCCAATATCTCATGAGTGAGCTCATGTTTTCCCGTTCAAGAATGAACATGTATGATCCCTTTGAGAGTTGATATTACTCACATGCCCTTGTATGCACATCAATGTGACGGTGTATAGACCTTGATTAGGCCATCATCCTATCAGTCTTCCAAATGTAATACTCAGGCAGTAATACATCTGCCTCCAGTTAGAGGATGCGTTCCAATATTGTGACATCATACGACATGGGTCTTGGTTATCTCGATCTTGTTAAGTCAACTCTTTGACCTAACTTATCTCACACCTCCGAATCTCTATTCCTATGCAAAGGTCCTGCATCAAGAGGTCGGTTAGATATCAACCCATTAGATAAAGGATTGGCATCTCCTACTCAGGCCGGAGATCATCTCTTAATAATTATTTGACAATGCTCGATTAGTCCTTGATTTAACTCTTTAGACATTCTTCCAAGAACCAAGCCCTATGATTCAATCATTAAATAAACAATTGTATGATAATTAAGATGGCCACGGTACATGACCCTAATTGTAATACGAGACCTATTATGTAAATTAATTATTTTCATTTTAGATTAGGGGATGATATTTACAATAACATTTATTGCATAATGGCTCGTCGTGGGCTCGCATGTCCAATAAGAAGGACTTGTGAAAGATCTCCAGGATAAAGAAAAGAAGCTAGAGAATATGAAAGAGGAAGAGTGGAAGATGATGAGGGTGTTGGACATGCGAGCACACGGCGAGCTATTATGCAATAATCGTTGTTGCAAATATCATTCTTTGATCTAAAATGAAGAATAACTAATTTGCATAATAGGTCCCTTAGTACAATTAGGGTTATGTACCATGGCCATCTTAATGATCATACAACTGCTGATTCAATTATTAAATCATAGAGGTTGGTGCTTGGATGAATATCTAAAGAGTTAGATTGAGGACTCATCAAGTACCATCAAATGATTATTAAGAGAGGATCTTCAGCCTGAGTGGGATATGGCAATCCTTTCTCATTGGGTTGATATCTGACCGACCTCTTGATGCATGTCCTCTGCATGGGAATAGAGATTCGAAGGTGTTGGATAAGTTAGGTCAAAGAGTTGACTTAATGAGATCGAGATAACCGAAGTCCTATGTCGCATGCTGTCATGATATATGCACGCATCCTCTGATCGGAGACATATGTCTTACTATATGTCTGAGTATGTACCTTTGGCAGACTAATAGGTTGATTACCTAACCAAGGTCTATACACCGGTGCGTTGGTTTGCATGCAAGGGCATATGAGTAATACGATCTCTCAAAGGGATAAAACAGGTTCATTGTTGTACCGGAAGACATAAGCTCACTCATGATATATTGGGAAGAATCAAATTCCATGCACAGTCCTCTCGCTTTGGAAGCTTGAAAGAATTTGTAGGTTTGATATATGTTTTTGGAAAGTATATGATCAACACCTGGGTATGATATATGCTTTTGGAAAGTATATGGTCGATACCAACTTCCAATAGTCAAATGAGAAACTTTATTATAAAACCCTGAAGTAGACAATGTAAAATTGATCTAATACTTCAGGTTTATTCTGGGTCTTCCAATATGCATGATGTATAGGTATTAGGAATACCTAAGGGTGATGTGATCATAACTAATTATATAACCATGACGCTTCCATTCCGAGGGAGTGATGAAACATGTCTAGATTTTAGTGACTCCTCTTAGTAGAGAAGTGATCTGATCTTTGTCCAAATGTTGGACATTGATCTGAATGTGATTCAGATGCAATGAGAAGATTAGATTTGCGGTCTTGATTTAACCAAGCATTTATGAGAGGTCCACAAGATCTGGATTTGAGATGTGATCTCAATATCCAAGTCACTATACGTGGAACAATGCAATCGCTCTATCCTTATCTCCAAGTATCCGCAGAGAAAGCGTATTATCCTTGAAAGAGTTCATGGATAATTTCATTGTTGATATATATTTCTGAGAATTGAGAAAATGGGTAACTAAATGTGATTTAATTATCATGAATAATATGAATTTGATTCATATTATAGAAAGAGTTATCTGAGATAATTAAATGTGATTTAATATCAAAGATGTGAATAATGTGAATGCAATTCATATTATTTGGGCACATGAGAATAGAGATCCAAGATGATTAAATGTGATTTAATTATCATGGATATGAATAATTTGGATAGCACTATCCATATTAATCAGGTATATTATAGATGTGATTTACAATATATTAGAGAGAGCATATTGTTATTTATATTTGTTGATTAATTATTGATGTGAATTGTATTCACTTAGATAATTAATTTAAAATATAGTTAACATTTTATTTTGAGATGTGAATGTGATTCACATTTTTCCAATGACATGATTGCAATGTTCACAAGATAATTATGAATTATTTTTGTGAAATAATTTACAAAACTTATTGTTGTAAATCTTGGAGATATCATGGGAAAATGAGATCTCATGAGACATTGAAGAGATAGACCAAGTCCACCTCAAGAGGGTGGACATCCACCAATCTCCAAAGGAGAAGAGTGGCCATCTCCCCCTTTTTAGTGGATGGGGTCTATCTCCTCATTATCTCCAAGGTTAATTAATTAAATTGATTTGATATTAATTATATTGATTTATCTATATATATATATATGAATTTAAATTAAATTAATTGTTTTTGTGTTTTTACAACATCATAGCCATTGAAAGAAACACAAATCAATCTCATCCATTGATTTTGTGTTGTCCATGGATTGAGATACGTGGACTCCCAAACCCTATATAAGAAGAGGCACTCCTTGCTCTTCGAGTTACAACAACAATTGATACGCTCTCTCCCTCCCTCTCTCTCTCTACACATCATGTCTCTCTCTCTCATTGTGGCCGTCCACCATGGAGCCATTGAGAGAGTTGCCATCGCAACAGAATCGTCATTATGCTGTCGGATTATTTGCTCGTTGATTTCTGTATCCTTCGGTGCACCTCGCTCATGAAGAAGACGTCAGATCTCGTATGACGAGATCAGGAGATTCGACGTTTGGATCATCAACATGGATTGCAAGGAGCACGTGTCTCATCTATGTGTGGAGGATCAACCAGAGGTTTGGATAAAGCTCGAGGGACGATACATGTCCAAATCTTTGATGAACCGGCTATTGATGAAGAAGAAGCACTATGGTCTAAAGATGATCAAGGGGACAAAGCTTGAAGTGCACTTGGATGATTTCAATAAGATTCTGATAGGCGTGCTTACACTTGAGGAGAAGAATATGAAAGGACAATATCTCTTCAAGGAGGAGGATAGGGCATTGATCTTGTTGAGTTCCCTTCCATCTTCCTACGATCATATTGGGACGAAGTTACTCTATGGAAAGGAGACCATCACATTGGATAAGGCAGTTGCTTCACTGCGTATGAACTAGTCTCGACGGAGGTCGACGAACGAGGTAACGGATGATGAAGGTCATTTGCTGGAAACTGAGGATAGACGTTCAAGATCAAGGGTGATAGGATTAAGAGGTCGATCCAAGTCACAAGGTCCGATCAGATGCTTCTATTATGATAAGGAGGGTCATAAAGTAGCTGATTGTCTGATACGTGAGAAGGAGAAAGGAAAGAAGAATGTTGGTTATTCTGAATCCGACCAAGAGGATTCCACCATGGTCTGCGAGGGAGACTTGCTAGCGTGCTCTAAGACTTGCTAGTGTGCTCTAGGGAGATGAAGGAAGGTTCAAGATGGCTTTTGGACTCGGCATGTTCAGATCATGTGTGGTCATCCAGGAAGCAGTTCAGTACATATCAGGCATGTAATGATAGCATGGTCAAGATGGAAGGTGGAGAGGTTCACCACATCAGGGGGATTAGATCACTGCAATTCTGCATGTTTGATGGAGTAGTACGAACTCTGACAGGTGCTAGACACATTCCCACAACCAAGAAGAATCTGATTTCATTGGGAATAATCGAGTCACAAGGACATCGAGTCACCTTTTAAGGGGGAGTTCTCAGAGCAAGCAAGAGAGCATGCGTTGGTGATGCATGAGACGAGGATGTTGAACAAGGTGTATAAGCTCAAGGAAAGGGTCACGACAGGTGATGGAGCTCCAGTTATTCCTAGGACGAGCAGTACGATAAGAGAGCAGTAGGCTATCGGCATTTCTGCAGTAGAAGTGTGAAACAAAGCGAAGCGAGTACGATTTTCTTTACCAGAGAATGTAGGCACAATCTCTAGTCACGAGATATTTGCGATGTCGCATCATGAGGCACAATGCTGAGTTGTGCGAGTACCCGAGAGAGGGTATGTTGAGGACGTTCAGTGATAGGTGTGTCACCTAGAGTTGGTGATATCCTACTAACAAGACCTGAGGATGACAATGATGGCCAAGTACAGACTCAATACGATGAAGAGATCGTGATGGAATTCAACTCATGGGAGAGATTGTTAGGATTAGAGTCAAATTAAGATTAGGAATCCTAATAGTAGTTGAGCTGTATTTTATTTATTGTCCTATTGGGAATAGGACTATGGGGTTGTATTTAAGATATATAAAGAGGGGGTGTGGAGGCATTTTCTTAACACCCTAACAAGAGGGAATACCACAACAGAAAAGAGAGAAAGATATGGAGAAGAGAGCGAGGTAACGAAGAGGGTTGTACCCATTCTAATTATAGTGATTTTTCTTCTCTAATGGTCGCGAGAGGTGATTGATCACCGTTATATATGGTTGTTCTTCTTTTATGTGCTTTTGTGGTGGTGCTCGATTGCGCATCTGCATCTGATGAATCTCCATTTCTTCACCTTTATTTTATTTCATTATGGCCTTTAAACCCTAGCTAAATGCATACAAATATCATTACTTTATACGAATTAACATTTATTTTTTATTGTATAATTATGGTATAAATACATTGTTTAAAGCCAAAAAAGAATAAAGAAAAAATAAAAAGAATAAAATGCCAAAGGTATTTTATAATTCGAAACCCCGAGATCAAGTCATGAATTGATTTGGTCGATAAGGAATAAAGTAGGTGGTCAAAAGGGCTGAAAAGACAATAAAATCTCATTCTTTTATTCATCAATAATTCATTTTTGGGACTCATTTTATTCTCTATTATTTATTCATCAAATAAAAAAAACTTCGTTCATGAATGTTGTAGATAAAAATATATGGAAAAATACAAAATTGAGTTTACATAAAAATAACTTTCAATAAGCTATTTAATGAAGGTTGTTTCACTTAATTTGGAGTCACAGTGTAAAAGTTAGGTTTTGGATAAATAAAATAATCATTTTATTTATCCTTTATTATTTTTATAATTTTTTATTTTCATAGTTTTGTAGATATTATTTATAGTATATTTACATATCTAGAATAGGGTAAAACCATAAAGAAAACACAAAAATAAAATAGTCTATGTAAATACATGGATGAAGTACCTATGCTTATACATATATAATATATACCCTATTTATTTGAGTATACAAATAACATTAGAAAAATATAATAAAAGCATATTTGTGTACCTAAAAAATTATAATACAAAATAAAAAATAAAATATGCAAAACATAGGTCAATATCCCTATAAATACACTTGTAAAAAGTAACTTATAATAAATTAGCTCGTAAAAATAAATAAAAATTATATTGAAATACTCTGTAAAATAATAAATATTTTTTATTTTATAATAAAAAATAATAAAATCATTTACTATTTTTAATTAATATTTTCGAATAAAACAAGATCTCTTAGCATGTAGTGTCCGATGTGGACCAATCAGGAGGTATTGATTGTTGAACTCGGTCAACTATCCTTCCTCGCCTCTGACTCCTGTTAGAGCCTCGAGCACCCCCACTTCCATGAATTTTCTTGGCTACCACATGCCTCCATTCACCTTGAGTCCTTCATAGATCTTGTGTACATCACGATCGCTAGCCTCACATGTTTGTTAGATCCGCCTGATCTGCATTGAGCCACAAATAAACCTCAGTCTATAAATAAAACTCAAATTCCTTCCATTCCTCCTTGATCCCTCTCCGAGCTCTGTAGTGTATCCAGCCGTGTGCGTGAGAGTCCACCGGTGACAGAGGTGCTTTCCTCGAGGCCAGGAGCACCGCAGGAGGAGGAGAACGGGTCCAAGGAGGCACTCTACTGGCGTCATGCTCCCTGGTCAACCATCATGTTAGAGCTGCACATTTTATTTTCCTTAGATAGATTTTCCTTCCATCATTTCATTTGCGAATTTAATTCCGTCTTTAGATCCTAGGAGTAGCTATAATTCCATTAGTAAGTTCGTCGGAGCCATTAGGGCTTTGGTCATTTCACTGTGATTCAACCTGACCCGACCATGCCTGACCACCTCATTTTCTTCCCCTAACTCTACTCCATCGAATCATCTCATTTCCCCCTTGAATCGAGTCATGATTTGAGGAAATCGAAGCTCCACCTTCCATCCTCACTGGAGTTGCACCCATCTCATTGTTCACAAGGTTTCATACCTTCTTTTTTGGGCTGAGAGGACCTTCTCGAGCCACCGGATCTTTCGTGCATGTCCAGCCTCCCAGAGAACCACCTGGAGCCTCGATTCGGGGCGTTTTGCACCTCACAGGTTACATGAAGCTTCCGTTGCTCGCCAGGTCTCCACCGATGAGATCTGGATCTTCTGGAGGTCCATGTAGATGTGAAATAATCCAAGGAACCTATAGAGCCTTTTGGTGTGAAGATTGGTACTCGAAGTCGTATGAAATAGGAGATCAAAGCTCATCCACTCGTCTGTTCTTCGTGTTCTTGATGATGCTCTAGATGTCGTCGGATCAGGAGGCCTCTCCAGTTCTATCTCAGTCCTTAGATCAAGATGAAGTGATGTGCAACCTCAGTCGTCTAATGCGCTTTAGTGAAGATCCTCAATCGTCGGATGGCACACAATAAGGGGTAATTTGCACTCAGCCCCCTCCACATTTTTCTTATTTCATTTTAGTTTTTTAGTATATGTTTGGAGTGTAAATAAATGTGTAAAAATTACATAGCCCCCATGCATTCATGTATTTTCCCACGTATCCACACCAGCTCAGCTCACGTGGCTTACCATGTGAGTTGGGTATTTTGTAGGCATACCCCCGCTTATGTATATTTATTTCTAATACACAAAATTGTATATATTATGTTAAATTTTTTGGAAAATTTATATATGAGGCCTGAGACTTTTGTATATTTGCATAACACCCCTTCCATGTGTTTCTAATTTAAGAAATTTGCGTAAAATTGCATGTATGCCTCTAGATTTTGTAAAAGGGTTCGAAAATGAATGAAATATGTATGTTAATTGCAAATAGGTCCCTGCCAACACAGTAAAGGTTGTTATTTGTTTATTTTTGTTAAAAATACCTACTGTTTGTATTTTATTTTGGGAAAATATAGTAGATGCTTGGGATGACATACTTGCATGCTTTGATTTTTAATTTGCATTTTGGACATTTATCTATTTATTAAAATTCAAATAGTGTGCATTAATTCCCTGTTTAGTATAAAAATGCCAAAAAAATATTTAAATGTCTCTAAACATTACAAAAAAATTATATGTTGTTTATTATGACCTATATTAAGTCCAGACCAGTAATCCCTAAAAATACAAAAATAAAATGATAAAAAATTTAAAAGATTTAAAATCCAGTAAAAAATTAAGAAAATCCAAAAAAAATCAAAAATATTTGTTTTTACACCTAAATTTTCTCTATGCTATTATTCTATATATTGAAATTGATTTGAAGAATTTTTGACCCTTTTTACTATTTTTATCCTTCAAATCAATTCAGTCTATTTATTTAATCCTTATTTTGAGATGTTTTTATTTAAAAAATACCTAAAAATATGCAAAAATTCCAAAAAAATCTCAAAAATATGTGAAAAATATAAAAATGTCAAAAAATATTTTCACTATATTTTTGGACTATTTATAGTTATATGTATTATATTCTATATGTATTTTTATATATATATTATCTATATACTTATATTATGTACTATTATATTCTATAAAAATTTATTTTTTTCCAAAAATAAAAAAGAAATTAAAATTAGCAAAATTGAAAGCAAACAAAAAAAAGAGAAATATATATACCTTATGCGTATACCCCTACCTATATGTGTATATTTATTAACATAATCTATTCTATTATCATTATTAAATTACCTATATACATATATTTACTATTAATTTAATTTTAAAAATAAAAATAAAAAAATCTACATAAAAGGACTTAAAGACAAGTATGTACATAATACACATTGATTAACAATAATCATAGGCTACCTAGATTGCTCTCTGTGATTTGACCTCTGCATGCTTAAATGAGATTACTTTTAAAGAGACTTTCACGTAAGACAAAGGGTCGTCTGAATCACGAACTATTAAATCAGCGCATGTTAATTTTGTGACTGAAGTGAACCTTAAGTTTATTCAAATGTTTCCGTCCATTCGCACACCTGTGGTACGGCCAAGTTGATATTAAAGTGTACCTTTCGAATAAACATACTTGATGTTAAAGGGTGATGTAAATCTACATCATCCATGTGCTATGTCCACACAAAGCCAATTGTTTATTACTACAGTAAAATACGCAGCATCAACTAATGTTTAGTTAGTAGCAATAAATACATGTAGGAATAATTGTGCTCTTCAATGACCTTCCAATGTGTAAATTACTCATTCGCAAAGCATAACTGAATCTACGGTGACCATTATTCTAAACAATATTGGTATAAAACGATAATATTATATATATATATATATATATATATATATATATAGAGGGGCGATCCTATGAGATGGGATTTTGGTGAGATGGTGAGATGGGACATTCTGGACCACTAGTTCCAACCAGGAGAGAGAAAGGCAGGAGAGAGAATACAGCAACTTGTGGTCCAGAATGCCCTATCTCACCATCTCACAAAATCCCATCTCATAGGATCGCCCCTCTATATATATATATATCATAAAAGAGGAAAATGGGACTGCGCCTATAGGAGCTAACTTAGCTTCCCCGTCCCATTTTCTTCATTTTTTTATTTTTTTTGAAAATTTTTCTGTGAATATTCATCATATATCCCTATAACATGTCAAACAAATTTCGTACGATACAGAGACTCCCACAGCCTCCATGTAGACATAAATTTTTTTAACCGTTGCAGAATTATTGAAATCGACCTTGTCTGGATGGAGGTCGTATAAGTCTCTATTTCACACGAAATTTGAATGACATAATATATGGATATAATGACGAATATTCATGGAAGAAATTTTCAAAAAAAATAAAAAATAGAAAAAATAAGGTGGGGGAGCTAAGTTAGCTCCTCTAGGTGGCATCCTCATTTAACCCATCATACCCTTATGCTTAATATTGTAATAAATGTCGTAAATATTACTATATCACTAGCAATGGTCTACAACGACCTTTCATTATAAATCCATCACGATATCAACTGTTGTTAAATCTATAAAGATGATATTATTCGTTGCAAAAATACTTTTTACACTTGAAATTAGCGATGCTTTCCTACGGCATTACCGGCGGTCCTTATAGCAACACATAACCATTGCTATCTTTCACAAGTTTAGTTAGTGGTAGCTAAATTTTAAATTTAAAAAATTTGCGACGAAAATTGAAGTTTTGAAATATTGCAATGGGAAAATATTACTAATTTTTTTGAAAAATTGCAACAGAAAAGTGTTGTATATGCACAATATATCGTTAATTATATAACAAAGAACATGACATTCGTCGTTGTTTTCAAGTATAAAAAATAATCTCGCAAGGAACAATATTGTCGTTATATGTTTAACAACGAAACGATATAGTAAGGGATTTTATAAAAGCCTTCACTATAGACCCATTTTCTTACAGTGATATATGTATTCATGTATGTATGTGTACTTGTGTGTAAAACATCGGATAATATAATAAGATTTTGATAATTATGGTTCATTCGTACGAATGAGATGACAATGAAGCATGCATATTTAATTTTGCGTGGATGAATTGCCTTTATCCGATTGCAAAGTCTTGGGTGTCTGTAGGGGATGTATCGAGTTAATGCAATGGGTCCATAAAAGCTTCTGGTAGCCAATGCAAGGAAGAAATCCTTCCGCTACATATACTCACACATACACACATATATCTTCGTTGTTTATTCTCCATTTGCCAGAGGTGAGAGCTTCAAGAAGATTGGAGTGCTAATCAGAGGTTTCAACACTCAAGGTAATCACTAATTAAGCTGTATCTTTTCTTAATTCATCTTGTTCATTTCATCCTCGAGCACTTCGAATTTGTATTATCATGTGCAACAAATACCTTGAAAGGAAGAATCGGGTTCATTTGATCTTTAGTTGACGGTATCGGTCATCCGAGATCACTTGGACGGCTGAGATGATAACATGATGGCATGTCGAGTAAATGTTCTTCATCAGATGGGAGTGGATCCTCTGCTGTTACAGCAGGTGTTGTAACATAGGGGATGGGTTGTGATTTGCGCACATCTCCATCCCCATCGGGTGATTCTCCTGCATTACAGTACGTGATGTAAGAGGATCCGCTCTCTCGTCAAATACCTCATCTCAGCGCGTATAGATAACGTACTCTCTTGCTCCTTTTTCTATGAGATTGGAGTAATCCATTATCTATCTTGAATTGATGAATCCTATTTGAAAGGGCCCCTATATAGGATTTCTTTCAAATAGGACTTGATCCTTCCATCTCTAAGGAAGGCTAGCCTCTTTTTTGTAGAAAACATGACGCCTTTAGTAGAATACATATACAGATTGTATTACAATGTGCAGTTTTAAAGTTTGTATTATAATATGCAGTTTTGTATGCGGCTTTGTATTGATAATGTGCAGTTATAATACAGACTGTATACGCATTCTACTAAAGTGTTCGTGTTTTCTACAAAAAAATGGTGGCCTTCCTTAAGTCAGGAAAGATGAATCCTATTTGAAAGGGCCCCTATATATATAATGATCTTAACATGTCGTAATGTGATTCCTATTAAGATTGTCTAATTATTATTAGAAGTACTGCGCCGTTATTTTTTGCATAGAAAAAGGGAATTTTACATCATCTACTTAAAACTCGTTCAAAATTAGACAATAGTCCCTTTGATCTCTGCAATTATACCATGACCTCAGAAATCTTAGTTCGTTATATTTTATTGGATAGGGGATGGTATACGAATTGTTAGCGAAGATATCTTTCTTTGAGTGTGGCTTTAAGGAATGGGGAATATTTGGAAGGGGATAGTATAAAATAGGTTGGATTATTATGAAAATAGAATTAAGGATTCCCCATCCTAAATTGGTTTTGGAAGGAGCAGTGGAATATCAATTTGTCAGATGGATCTTATTATCCTTGATGGCACTATTCCTATCGAGGGAGAGGATACTATGCTGCAGAAGTGTTGTAATCTCTTTTTATTTTATTTTATTTTATTTATTTTTGCAAATTCAACTCCAAAAATCCAACCATATAGATTGAATCTTTGGTTAATCCTCAATGAATCTACCAAATTTCATAAAAATCTGATGTCATGCTATTTTATTATAATGATCACAAATGAGATTCTTTTGTAATTTGGGATTTAAATTGCTTAAATGAGGGCCGAGGGCCTTTGACCATCAAGATAAAATAACAAATGACATCATATTTTTGCGAGATTTGGATTAGCGAAAGATCCGATCTATTTGGTTGGATTTTTGGAGTCGAATTCATTAAAAAATAAAAAATATTACAACACATTTGCTGCAGAGGATGGACTCCCTCCCGATGAAGTTGGAAAAATTGGTATCTAATTTGCAGATGACATTGAGACTGAGAAGAGATGCCAACATATGATTTTGGATGGTGGATACTATAGAAATACTAGTGAAGATTCTTTTAGAGGGTAGGGAAGGTGAAGCTTTTCTGGATAGGGATATTTTCATCATTCAAGTGATTCCAATTGTTGCAATTGTAATTGGCTCCCCATCTAAGTAGTTGGGGCCTTAGACTAGAGATGGAGTGATGGTAGTCATTAAATTCAAGGAACTCAAATTTGGATAAATTGTTTTTTATGATCAGTGAGGCTTAAGAAAGCATGAGGAGCCTTTCTCATATCAGTAGCATTTCAGATGGTATGCAAGTCATCAACATATTGTATGTTAGATTTATTGATTTGAGTATTTCTTGAAGTATAGGGTACAAACATGCTTCTAGAAAATCATGGAATATCATATTTTATAGAATGAAGATCGGGTTTGAAGATAAAAGAAACCCCTTTGTAGGATGGAAAAGGTGGTGTGAATGTTTACATAAAGTTTGGTGGATAGCATTGGAGAATGAATCCAATGGGTTGATGGGAGATTAAACTAGAGAAAACAACTCATGAAGAGGTTCTAATATAAGAAGTTAAATGTTCTATTAAAATAAATTTTTATGATAACGAAGAATTTGATGGTAGAGGCAATCATGATCCAAAATTGATCGATCCTTAAGTAAAGTAAAGTAAAAATATAAATATAGATATAAATATAATACACCCAGTAATTAACCATGAAGAAAATACATACCTTAGTTATACAAATTGACAACTTTTCGAGCTTGTTTGTATGTGTATCTCCAAATTGAACTCACCTTTGAACTTCATCTTATACCAATACTTGTTTCTAAAAACAATCTATAAATACCCAGCTCAAAGGATAGAATTTGCCTTTTCGGCACCTTGCATAATTGTTCAAACAAACATGTCCAAACTTCAAACACTTCTATACTTTTAAAACCAACTCCAATTAACTTAATTCTTTTGGTAGCCTTCCAATAAAAAATGAATAGAAAATATTAAAAGTAACGAAAAATACTAACATGCACATATACCAATAAAAATCAAACCCTAATTTTAATATGCATATTCATAACCTCATATCTACTATATACAAACTCCGATTAAATTCTAACCTTTAAAATTCATACCTAAAAATATCGTAAATTCTAACAATACTTTGAAAATATGAAGAATTCATCTATAAAAATTAGGTTTTGGACACTCTAATATGTATACATATAATTCAATTTCTAACTTTGATAATTTATATAGAGTGTATATAAGATCCTTTTATTTTGCTTTTATTTTTATAATTACCTATTTATATCATGGTTTCATCTCAAAATATAAAATGACAAAGACATCTGCAAATTTAAAAGATGTAAAGATATGCATTATGTATATAATATAAAATAACCTATGAATGAAATTCCTAATTTTTTGCCCAAAATATTGTGCAAACATGATAAAATATATAAGGTATATATCTTACTAGAGAATAAAAAATACAAAAATCTTCATAATCTGGTAGAATATACATATAAAAATGAACATACATATCTTTCTAAATAAGGCAAATATTTAGAATTGTTCTTCTACAAAGTTATAGATCTCAAAAATTTAAACAACTTTCTTGTTTTACATTTTTCATTTGGGGACATCTAGTATTTATTTGGTAGTTTCTATGATTTTCCATTTTTTTGTGATTTTTAAAGGGTTGTCACATGCCAGACTCTAAGTCATCTTCTTCAACCTCGACCCTTGTATCAGGGACCTCTATGTAAAGTTGAGAGGCCACCTTTGACCTTGATTTTTCTCCCTCACTTTTGCAACTTAGGAGATCATCCAAGCATCAATCAACAACCCCTCGATCGAGCTTTTTAAGGGTTGGTCTTACTTTGAACCCTCATCATCAGTTATCTTTTTAAGACATCCATAAACTTGTTGAAGTTGTCATCTCTTTTTTTTTGCTACCCATAGTTCGATCGTGCTTCGACGAGCATCCTTTGAGTGAGACAATGTAGATGACACGACCTATACGAGACATATCATGAGAGAATCAAAATGGAAATAGGAGAAAGTGGGGGCCTACCGGATGTTCCCAAGAAAGCACTCAATTTCTTCTCTGCCTTTTCACTCACTATACTAGGAGGCTTTGCTAGTGGGTCTTTTCATTTTCAAGTAGTAGCTTTCTATTCCTTCTTGATTATCTTGACCTCTTCCACTAGATCAACCACTAGAGCTTATCCTACTTCTAGCATTGAATAAGAAAAGTCAGTTGATATACTAAGGAGGCAACAAAGCAGAAATTCCCCCTGATATATAATTGTAGTAGTTTGAGGTGTAGTCATTACAATGATTCGAGCTATCCATAGTTTACAATTTCTGTGAAGCGGGTATACATCTCCTAAATAGTTTCTCCTTTGCTCATCCTGAAAAGTTCATATCTTTGCTACAATAAACTAATTCTAGTTTCTTTTACCTTTGACATACACTCATATGTCAAGATAAGTGTGCTCGAAATTTCATAGGCATACTTACAAATGGAGACTCTTTTGAATTCTTGCTTGGTTAATCCATATAATAAAATACCCATCTCGCTTAAGTTGTTTGTCGAATTTTTCCATTCTTCCACGGACAACTCCTTCTCTCTTTTCTGGATCTTGACACTTTCTTTCTATAATATCTCATAACTCATTTCCCATGATTATAAATGAATCTAGTTATGTATCTTTTATAAAAAAAATTAGCACCATCAATTAAGGGAGGTCGTACCATGGATTGTATTGTCTTTTGGCGATGTTAGTGAGAGAAGCCATATGCACGAATTTCAGTTGTCCTCTACACAAACCAAGCTTTGATGTCAAATATGAGTACCTTTTTTGCGTCGATAATTAATGTAAGTTACTTTCTAAATCGCTAAAAAATTTATATGTCCAATACACAATATCATAGATAATAATAATCACAACTACAAAAATTAATACAAAGAAAAAACAACAACCACAAGAGATAAGTAATTTTGTATAGAAATCCTACTAGGTAAAAACCACAACTCAATTGGAATGATCAAAATTGAGTTAGAAAACTAGTCCACTATTCGAGTTATTTCCCTATAGATAACTCAGCCTCTTAAAGATGCTTTGGATCACGCATCAAAGGCTTTTTCCACAACTTGGATCACACACCAACTTCCATGCATACTTAAATCACACACCAAGTGTCAGTCGTAATAGTAATGTAAAGTGAATGTTACAACATTTTATGATGCCTCAAATATAAACATGCAATGCGTAATGAGGCTAAGAAATGAATGTTATAATAAACAATGGAATTGCAAACAGAGCATGCAGACGAATGACTCTCACGATGTTAGCTTGAAGTAGAGAGTGAGAGAGAATGCCTTGAATGGACCTTTGAGAGACGCTAGACCTCTTGTGTATAATGCATATGAGTTGTGGCTTTCTTAAGCCAATGAAATTGTGTATTTATGGATGAGCCATAAGTTTCAACATAGAATATTTTCAACATAAAATATGACTCTTTAGAAGATCGTAACGGATATAAAATCAAACAATATCTTCTCAATTGAAAAATACAATGTCTAGTTTCTAAGTGGAGTAATCAGTAGATTTTTATCAAATATTCCAACATATAGAAAATTTAGATGAAATCACTTTGGTTATTAGTTGATTGATCAACTAAGGTAGAGTGATCGATCAAATTGGTTAGGTTAATCGATCAGTCAAATGGGCTTAATCGTTCAGTCAATTGACCGGTGGGGAAATTCAAAATGTGATCAATCAAAATAGTTAGAGTGATCATTCAGTTAATTTAATCGATAAATTGCAATGGTTGGTCATGTACTTTTCCAGATAATAAGTTAAAGTAAGCAGTCTAGGAAATCATGGTTATTGATAATATTTAGACAATAAGCAAAAGTGATCGATCATGTACTTTAAGGTGATAAACAAGGTGCTCTTGATCGATCATATCAACAAGATTGACCAACCAAGTAACTTGGATCTAAAATAAGATAATGTTAAAGCAAGGTCCTCATATACCTATATGTTATGCATACATATTGAGGATTTTTACATATGCCTATTAGGAAAGTCTTCTTTCTTCTTTCATTGTTAAGGGCTTCCAGGTTGTCAATTGAATTGGTTTTGTCATCCTCGTAAAGTAAGTGCTTGAGCTACTAAGTAGTTTTGCTTTCATTCTTCATTCCCCATAAATTAGCTCTTATGTACTTCATATCAGGAGTCAAGTTGTCATAAAATCTATAATATTATTTGCACTCGTAAAGTGTATTATCATAAAATAATAATGTAATTAATATGCAATCAAAATACTGATAGTTTCTCGTGATTCTCCTTCAATTTCAACTTAAAGGTGATCAACCACTAGATTTGACATATGTGTATTCTCGATTCCCAAATCAAATTCTTAGAACAATAAAATCCATATTAAAAGTCATGCTTTCACATCCTTCAATTCCATTAAAAATATAATAGTCGAGTGCTCGGTAAAAACAATCACATTGGATCATAACAAATGAGATATGAACTTGTCAAGCATGAAAACAATAGCCAGCATTTCCTTCTCAATAACTATATAATTTATCGGTGCATGTTATCTCTCTTCTATCCTAACATTACTCCTCCATCAAAATCGAAAGTGTCAATCATAATCTAGAAAAGAAGAGATTTAGTCACATGAGAAAGGAGCACCAATAACCAATAATTTAAGGGTGCATAAGGTAGTGAGACATTTATGATCATTAATTATATATGTGTCTTTGCCTATAAATTCAATAAATGATAGGGAAATATTTAAGAAGCATCGAATGTAGCGATGATATTACTAACATTCTCAAGAAAAGATTGTAATTGTTTCAGATTTATAGATGGAACGAGTTATTTGACTACTTTTAACTTGGTCGAGTCAGTTTTGCATAATCTCCTCGGTTATTATGAAATGACTTTTCTCCTACTTGATTACAAGATGTACCTCATAAATTTTGAACAATGCAATCTAGGTGTACAAGACATGGGTCGAATTAGTCACCATAAACTGAGAAGCCATCCACGGACACCTCTAAAAAATCACCTGCCATGTCTATAATGATGATAAGCGTACACATTTGGAATGTTGCTGGAGCATAATAGAATCCAAAGGATATCTATTTAAAGGCACACATGCCAAACAGACAAGTGAAAGTGGTTTTGTCTTATTTTTAAGAGCAACTTCTACTTAGGTATTGCCAAAATAATCATCTAGAAAGTAAAAGAATTCTCTCTCTAGTAGTCTTTTGGAGGGAAACTCATGATAATAAAAAACTATTGATGCTTACTCATAAGGAACACATATTTGAGGTTTGGAGGTATCGTCTTGAGCTTAAATGCTTAAAAATCTTGAATGATTGGTTCAAATCGCTCAAGGGTTGTGATGTTGGTGAAAAATTCTGTAGAAATCTCAAACATTACCTTATCATTTATCTTTGGAACTGGATTTTAAAAGAGGTTCATAGATAATGTGATCACCTCATCGGGATTAAGTACCTACTCAAACTTAGACCTTCTGGAGTTGAACAACTCCGACATGCACATGTCACACTCCTTGTCATCTGAGCTAGATGATTTTATTCAGCTGGAAGTATGTCTCTTAAAAGTGAATATATTTCTCATGAAGAATTGGTGATTATACTAACCTAGTTTGCATCATAAGATGAGAAAGTGAAGTGGATCTTTATATCAAACCATGACATGTCATCTTGATGAACTCTATCTATGTAGTTGTAGTCATCCATTGTATTGGAGAACTCTAAACTAACTTTTGATGCAGCTGACTATGATGTATACTTGAGCATCTACATCTGTAAACACTTGCCTTGGATGTGAAAGCATACCTTCCTTGATTCATAGTCAAAGAGGGCCTTCGATGTTTGCAAAAAAAGCCGCTAGAGAATGATAGGGGCAAGGTGTAGCAATTTTTAGCATTCTATATCTAGGACTATAGAGTCCACTTGGAATTACTAGCCTTGAATAATCATGACAACGTTTTTCAAGATGACATCAGTCTCTTAACTTGTCAATATGTCTCTTAATTGATCGATCAAAAATTGAAGGATCACACAAGATTTTCTAAGATACCACGACTCGGGCTTGTTGAGCAACAATGATGCATTAGATTGATAGGTGAAACATTGTATAGGAGTATGTAATTGTAGTTCTTATTAACCATCTCACAACTAACGTATTGGGTTCCTGAGTCTTTTTTCGTTGTCTACAAAATGCTCTTGATTGCATTTTAAGTGGTGTTGCTCAACACATGCTTATTAGTTCTCGAATTCCTCGTCCTCTTTGGTGTGGAAATTGCCTTCATTTTTTCAAAGTAGAAAAGTGCTTGAAAGCTTCAGAGAGAGGGACTATTAGGAAAATGTTGTTCAACTGGAGTCTCTCCATATCAGAATCCAAAATATTTTTTTTGTTTTCCAACTTTCTTTTCTGATTTCAAAGCATCAAGAAGCTGAATTGTTAGAGGGTGAGTTTAAAAAACAAAGAGATTATCATTTAACATTAATAAATATCACTCGCTACAACTTTAGAACCAACAAAAATATCAACATTTAGAACAGTTTTCTCAATTTCAACATCAAAGAAATAATATGGATTGAGTTTTCATGCACCTACCCTTCAACATGATAAGTTTTTTCATTCTCCTTAGGACTACATTTCTGACTGGTCTAATCTCTTTCTTTATTGTATTTTTTTATTTTTTTACTATTTTCTTGGGTTGGAAGCCCCTCTTATTCTTCATCATGTTTGTTCTTCTTCTTCTCTGCTTCATCCTCATGATTTTCATGTGTTTCTCTTGCATTCTTAGTCTCTATTGCTCGATCAAGGGTACAATGTTTATTCCATGCTTGAGACAAATTTCATTAGATAACAAATGCCACAAAAACTTATTAGAGGCTAGTGGTGGACATTCTTTATATTGGACCTTCTATATAACAAATGTGTTTACATTGTCTTAATGGAGAGTTGGCATAATGGTACTAAACTATCATAACCTTGTCAGTGCAACATTACCATAAATGTGATGACCGCATGGCATAAATGGTAAATGGAGAGCCCCATTATGCCTTATTAGGTCCAATGTGATTCGATATGCTTTACAAATAAATGCAAACTTTGAGAGGTATCATATATTAGAAATAATTTTACCACCAATGAAAATTATATCATATTTTCTCATGTTTTCATATTCATAAATAAACAAGTTATACAAGATTAAACAAATAATTAATCATACATTGATTCAAATTAGATAAATAAAGGTCATAAAATGATTCAAGAATCGTGATCTCAATTTTTGATAAAAGGGTAAGTTTCCAATATAACAAAAACACAAAGCATACATAATAGCAAAAACCTCTCACAAATGGAAATATCATTAGAATAAAAATAAATTAAAGCATTTATTTGGGATTTTTTTCTAGAGAATATTTGTGTCCCTACTTTACCAGTACATAGAATTTGATGATATTCTCCTTATATACGATGATTCACAATCGAGGTCAAAGTTATCCGATGAATATTTTCCTCAAAAGTAACTCAAAGAACCACAACAATCACGAGAAAGGAATGCTAAAGTGGAAGACGATAGGAAAAGTAAGAGAACATGCATAAGAAGGAATGAAGGAATGAAGAAAAAGGTCAGGCTAACTTAGGTAAAGACATTAATTCCTCGCAATGTCATTCTAAGTGGCGGTAAATAAAAGATGTGGTGCCACTTCATGGGACAATTTATTTTCGATTTGTTGGGACATTTTATAAAGACCATAATCACATGCTTTCACAAGTAGATGAGGATTGTAAAGGATCAAATTGTGATTGATACAAAATAAAAATGTAAGAAGATAACTTTAAGAGTAAGGATGATCACAATCATGCTGGTTAGTTCAACTCAAATTATTGGTACCATATATCTTGGTGACATTGCTTATGTGGAAGGGGCCTCTTACCATAAATGTTACAACTACCTTCACTGTTAATTGATGAATAATAAGAACTCCAAGAAAATTGGTTTGAAAATCAAATCAACTATTAAACAGAAAATCGATTTATAGTATATGAAATTCAAAATAATAATGAATATTTTTCATCATAAAATCATCTATTATAGCTTGAAATATGCGACGAATATAGAAAGAGTTATTTGTTACATTTCTCATGATTTTTTGTTCAAATGTAAGAGGTTATATAATAATGAATAAAAGTTTTTATTAAACTTTAACATAGAATAACATCACAACGTTTCGTAAATATTTGTTGTTGTGAAGAGAGTCATCTAGAAAAGGTCATATCGCGTCAATGGACGCCTAAGGTAAGCATGTACATTGACAAGTAGGGTATCTGAGAAAGATCGGCTTATTCGAGATGTGAGGAAGAAGGTAGGACAAGAGCAAGACATCAAAAAAATAATGTTGCTTCTCGACTTGTTCTATTCGTTTTACATGTGCATAATGAGGGAGCAAAATAAAAAACAATAGAAATGTTACAAGTGAACGAGAGGAGGGTCCCAAACAAATAGGATTGTTAGTTGGCATTATACCTTTTTTTACCAGGAGATTGTGGGAGCTAATTGACTACAATAGAATTAGGACTTTCTTGTTTTCTTCTCACATGTTCTACAAGGAATACAAACTTCAGTACCTTCCACAACCCCATGCAATACTCAAAAGTCGACATCAATCCCCAATTAAATATTTCATGAGATGGTTTTCGCATGCACTTGAACACTTCAAGAGAAAATAAATTTTGAATGTTTTTGTATTATCATAATATTAAACTTGAACTTGACCACTCCTTTCTATGTAAAAAAACACATGTTCAAATCATTCAATGTGTTTAAAAGTTATCTATGGCTTATAGGGAGAAGTGCAAAATCTTTGACCTTATATCTCTCTCTAGAAGGAAGGATAGGAATCATGAATAATATGACATAATACTTTTATGCCTTCCTTTGTTCTTGATATTTAGATTTCATCTTTGAATTTTTTAAGAGATAACTAGTATCATTTAATCACATAACTTAAATACAATTTAAGTGAAGATATCAAAACTACTAGAACAATATTTAGCTAAGGTTTCTAAAAAAATCAATCAAGGAAAAGTATAGATCTTGGTACGTTTCTATGTATTCAGCTTACTTAAAATAGTTATGACAGAGTTGGAATGCTCAATTTCATTCTTCTTATTAATAAAGCAATACAAATAAATAAAGTTGGTCCCATACTTAAATAAACATATATTTTCATAATAAATTATCCAAGAATAATTATTTCCATGTATATTATAGCAAGTATTTGTTGAGTGATAGTTCTCAAGAGAAGATGTTGAATGATATGTGTCCTGATAATTAATATGACTAGTAATGTCTAGGGCCTAGACTCAAGGCTTTGTTAGATATAATTGGCCCATCACAGCCTGATGGACTTGGGCCCAGCTTGGTTCTTTTACCATTGCTTAAAATGCATAAGCCCATGTTGTGTAGTAATGATCCCCACAATTTATAGTTCACTATCACACTTTCTGATTACTAGAGGTGAGATTATTTCTAATTAATTAATGTGAGACTATGTTTGGAGTGCCACAATCTTCCCCATTTATATATGCAACATCCACGTAGTCGTATGACACATCACTTATTTGTTACAATAATGATAGTTGCATGCTCTATGTAGCACTTTCATCCTATCTCTTTAGTAGGGGTAGCTCCACCTTTTGAATAGACATTTCCCACTATTAGATGTAACCCTTTCCCATATAAATTTGTAACTCTCGAACCTATTACAACTTGTCGGGTTCAAACCCAACTGGGTCCATTGACCACTACATAAAATTCTTATACCCATATTGTGTAGTAGTATTCCACACTACTTGTAACTCACCATCACATTTATGATTGTTATATGTAAGATTATGTTTAGGCTGATACATGATTTGCGTAAATGAGTTCACTTGATGATTGACTATGTTGACAATCTTGATATCCATCATATTAGAAGTAGTAGTTCTGAGAAATTTATTGATTGCAATATGAAAGTTGTTTAAATTCTCTTGATGATTTCATGGAGAATTGTTATACTAATTTAAAATTCCACATCATGCATGCTAGTGGAGTGGTGTTATGAGCCCAACTTTTGTATTGATTGACTTATTTCCGATTATTTTAATATATATATTAAAAATATATAAATATATAAATATATAAAGTGGATGTGAAAAGAGTGGAATTGTGAGTATTCTTTTTCCAAAAAATGATATAAAATAAAACTACTAACCTAATTTGAAATTTAAATTATCAGCTCTTCAAATTAAATTAACTATAAAATTACTGATCTGAACACAACAAGATGTGATGGATGCATCACATGGCTTCCCTTAATTTCTTAAATTGAATAATGACAAACTATCATTGCCACTTGTGCTCTAAGCATACCAAAATTAATTTGAGAATATTTAAAGACCTTATTAATCTAAAATAAAAATAATGAGAGAAGAAATGGTTTTTAATAAAATAAAATATCTTTATATTAAGTTTAATTATGCTTTTTATTCATTATTTTTTACATATTACAAAATTTATATATAATTAAGTAAAGTTAAGAACTTAGTTTTTTAAAAAATAAGGGTGAAGCAAAAATTCTGATTTTTTATTTTCTATTTGTTCAAAAACTCAAATTTATGATATTAATAAAACAAATAGAGAAATTTTTAGTTTGGGAATTATTCACTTTAACTAAAAAAGAATGACTGAATTGGTAATTATAAAATAAATGTATAATTATTGAACACAAATTCTAAAATTGCACTTAAAAATTAGGGTTTTTTTACATTTATGCCCTCTTAGACATTGTAATATAAGTTATGCCCGTCCTTTTTGGAGTATCAGTTATGTCGTTACCTTCTTATACTTTTATCACTTATGCCATCGGGTTAGTTGTCGTCTATTTGCATCGTAAACATACATGTACTTTTGAATAAAAAAGGTAGTTAAAAGAAATAACTGGGGTAGTTAAATCTTCACATCATCTGATCGCCTCCTCCTCTACTCCCCTCCTCCTTCCTCCACTGCCCCTCACCTCCTCCGCATCCCTCCTCCTTCAGCCCCTTCTTCCTCTACCTCCCTCATAGCCCCTTTCTCCACCTTCTAACTGATGCAAGTCCTCTAGTTGATGGTGATGGCTTCCAACGAACATCACATCTTCTGAAGATGGGGCAGAGGATCTCCTCTACTCACTCGTTGATGAACTCCAGTGGCTCTGATTAGAAACATCAAGGATTGGGGTAGAGGATGGGATTTGGCTCGCCCGATAGAATAATCACATGCAATTCAATATCCACTTCTCAGTTCGATTGAATTAGACACACACAATCGAAAGGAAAATTAAATTCTGCAGCTAATGTATCTAATGAAATTGAATCACAATGGTTTAACATGCAACCAAGCTTTAGATCTCATCCTCCCACATCAGTATAGAAGCAAAGTAGTAACAATATTCAAACAAATTTTCGATCACAATTTTTAAGTATATGTATATTTATCTCTACAATATTCATCAAATTAATCTAGTTATAGTTCTATATTGTTAGATGATGTGAGATATGAGAATATCCCATAGAGCTTATGCGATAGTTTCTAACCGATATTATTAGACTCGAAACATGCAGTGGATCAAGGAACCCTTAAAGAATGACTAAAATTGGATTGAAAGCTCTGATCTGACTAATATGTGAGGATCATGTTATGAAGAAAAATGGAGTAATGGGAGCTATGTGTGGGTAAGGTAGAAGAAAAAATTGGCAGAGGTTCTCCAACTATTTTTGTTTTTAGCTGCTCACTAAAATTATGCTCATCAACATGGTTATCCAAGTTGACCTCGGATGATGAATATTCTCGTGAAGAGGTATCTGATTGGTCATAATTAATAACTCTAGGAAGTATACTGAAACCTGGAGAGGAGTCCTAAAAAGATCCATGTCTATAGTGAAATACTTAGCTGGTTTGCTAGAACCTGAAGCAAGGATAGGAGGAAGGTTGGAGTACTTCGCCCCTCCACTAGCAACTAGACTAGAGGTGAACCTTTTAAAATGAGTATGTGAGGTGTTGGCCATCCCTTTTGGTTTTGTTGGTAGTCAAGATGCGTGGTTCATAAGTTCCTTATCGGATGAGTTAGGTTGCTTGTTGGTCTGGGGTACGCGATAGTGTTCTCATTTGGCTTGGTCTTTGTAGGATCATGTGTCAGATCACAGTAATGATCAAGGAAGTTCGAAATGACTGTATCCAGATTTGGTGAAATGAATGTGTGTAAGTCAGGATCCTTCACCTCAGTGGCAGCATGAGTGGTGGTCGGGCAGACTACGGATGGAGTCACCTTAGTCTTTGTGGTGCCAAATGAACAATCCATAAGGGTGCAATTTTTATTTGCAATCATGTATTCACCCTTTGTATGTGAAGAGTTTTTGGTGATGTCAGCTTTGGTCAGCTCGATAATAGGCTCATTAGATATCTCTCCCAAGGTCATGTTTTCAGTCGGTAGTTCATTGGAGGAGGAATGATCCTGTGAAGTGTTTGACTATGTGGTCTCCTCTTGGTCATGGATGTAAATTTCTTGTTTGGTTGTCTCAAGGATGGGTGTGTCCTCTAAAATTTGATCAATTTGGTCCTAGTTCGGAAATTTTATGTCTTGAGTCTCACTATTGATAATTGCTCTAGCAAAGGCTAGAAACGGCTTTCCTCAGAGACTCAGTCAACTCTCCTCAGTGCTCAATGTCCAGGATAATAAAGTCCACTCTATGTTTGACACCTTAGAAGTTCACGATGGTGGAAATAGTTCCTCTCAGTCTTTTAATGGATTGATCAGACAGTTGAATGACCACTCTAGTCTTCTTGAGCAGACCGAGTTTGATTTGGTTAAACATGGACTTTGGGAGGATGTTTAGGGTAGAGTTGCAATCCATCCAAACGTGAGTAAATTAGGTATACTCAATTCACAATTAACCCTAGTCAACTGCTTAACTTTATGACTTTTGGTCCTCTGAGTCATCACTATTGATTTAGCCATAGTAATTAAATGAAATTCGGTTTCAGATCATTTCTTACCCGTCATCTTAGATGATAATAACCTCTTCATAAATCTTTGAAGATCGGGTATGTACTCTATGCCTTTGATTAATGGAAGCTCCAAGATTAGTCTTTTGCAAAATGCTTCCATTTCAGTGTTGTCTAGTTTTTATTAATCTATTTTTTCTATTTTTATGTTTTTGGTAGATTCAATGGATTGGTCAGTGGTCTGTGTCTGAATGTGTTGCACATGATGTGTCTTGGGTTCTCTTTGTGGTGTCTTCACTCCTTCTTAGTTTTTAATCATTTCTCTAACCATCTAGATGAAATTATCAAGTCAATCAGTTATAACATCAGCTTTCTTGTTAATTCGAGCAATGCCATCTATGATTGTCTCATGACTTTGAGAAGAATAACAATGCTCATCATGCCATGACTCTGGCATGTAAACCTAAGTTAAGTAATAGTCATTCCTCATGGTCGTGGTTTCAATCTTGTCAGGAGTCCTATTTTCTTGAATCTGAATCTCAGGTGCGTGGTCAAAGGAAAAGTGGTCGTATTGGGGAAGGTCATCCCGAGTAAGGAATGGTTCAAACAATGAATTGTGTATTGTAACCGAAAATCATATTTCTCTTTCAAGTTTGGTTACACTCCTTTCCATCATTGAATTCACTCGTTCTATTCCATTCACATAGTATTTATTTGATTCGAGAATTGTGAGTTGTTCATATATCAAGGTCTCAATCAAGGAAGAAGTGGGTAGTGGAGTGGAATATGTGAGGGTGAAGAGAATGATGGTTGGAAAAGAATTATATTGAAGAGAGGATTCTTTTGTAAGGAAAATGATGTCGAAGACCATCATGATATGGTAGTATACGATCGACCTACAGAGTTTGGGTATGAGTACCAATATTCTGACATATTTGCAAATGAATGTGGAGAATGATCATGAACCACGATCTATTGTTTGCAAGTGTAACGTCTTTGAATGCACACAATACAATTCACAATGCAAATCCCCTGTTTCACCAACTTAACATAATGAAGGTCGTAAAGGTCTGACCGATTATCTTTCCAATTTTAAATTGGTGATAATACGATCTGAGAACCCATTACACATAGGTGTGTCACCTTGATGCCCAAATGTGGTTCTAGTATTCCTTAATCAAAAGAGTGATTTGCTTGGGGTGTCAGGTTATATCACACCACTAAAGGAGATAATAGACTGCCACATAAAAATTTCCGCTACAGTCGGAGGTGAGCGTTTACAGCTCCCAAACCCACAAGAGTCAGATTTGAAAACGTAGGACATGTGTCCATGGTTTTGGGCTCTAACCATAAAGCTACATCCTCACGCACTCATACTTTGGAGGTAAGTACCTACGTATAAGGATCATGGTTACTCTTCCATAAGGAATTGATATTCGATTTTTATCTGATTTTTAATTAATCAATAATGCTTAGCAGTCCGGATTTTATTAGGTGATCACTTACTTTGAAGTCCAAGACAAAGCATATCTACTAGATAGTCTCAATTTCCTTTAATCCTAAGTGAGAAAACACAGAGGGAGGAGTCAGAAAAAGCTGATGCAATTCAATAAAATAATGATGCGTGCTCAAGTAGAAATACTTATAGTGATCCTCGTAATCTCCATGTAGGATGCTAAACAGAATTGAAATTTATACTTATGAATGCACTGGAAAATCGCTCCTAATAGATAGTTCTAACATCGATTGAAGAACTAATTAGTTTTAGCTATGTAGAATATCTAGTGCATCTATTAAAAGTAAAGTGTGATCCTAGGACTACGAGCACAACAAATAAACCTAGTAGCTCTAATAGTCGCAGTGCAATCCTAGATCTACGTCAAGCACCACAAAAAATGGGCTCGATAGTCTGAGTGCCTAATGTCTGGGTACATGTGTGAGTATTTGAACGAAGACTGCTGGAAATGGACAGTTATAAATTCTTCACAAAAATAAATGTCTGAACAAAAATAAAAATCTAATATAAAATAATCTCTCTCATAAAACAAAAATTTCTTCGGTGCCTTCTCAATGGGCTTGGTCCACAGAATCACCCACCTCTGGTCTCCTTGAGTTGCATTGGCTCCCTAAAAGGCTGCTCCAAGTCTACAGGGTCTCTCGTACGAAAAAGAAATTTATATTAGAGAGAGATACATGAATATATATAATAAACTAAATAAAAATGGTAGAAAAAAAAGAAAATAATTACAAAAGAATGGGGTGTCAGACTACTTAGGGGAGAAAAACCTATGCTCTAAGTTATCTAGAAATTAACCCTAAATTGTATACCTCTCCCATAACGGTGCCATTTGATAGACCAATTTCTACCATTTTTTAATTAGTGAGAGTTATGTTGTAGACGGGAAAAATCTACTTATAAAAAACCATACCGAAAAATAATATATATACATAACTTTCAATGTGGTATTTGTTTATTTTACATGGGCAAGTCCCATTGTCGAACTCAATGAGGTAATATGATTAGTATTGAATCAATTTTCAAAGCAATTCGAAGTTAGACTTTCAAAAGATAATTTTTAGGGGTTTTTTTTGGATTTTGCATATTTTTATGTATTTTTAAATAAAAGCTACAATTAAATTGATATAATTATAGTGAATGGATTTTTGTAAGTATTTATGTAAGAAAATAATGCAATGCTATGCAATGTGAGAGAATAAATAAATGCACTGCCTTTTTCTAGGTTTTTTAAAATAATAGTTATTGAATGTAGAATACGAACGATGCAAGAGAACAAGCAGGACACTCAATTTAATATACGAGCCTCATGATTTGATTAATTTTAAAAAGCAATGTGTCAACTAATTCTCAAATGATCCCCCATTTTTTTTCACAATTTTTTGAGCAATACAAAATGAAACTCAAAGAATCTATGGATCACCATTAATAAATAAACTTGTCAATTTTATTATTGTCCAAAATCAAAATGAATAATTAACACAAATGATAAATAATTAAAAGAGCTTTTAAAACGACATCAAGTTCATAACAATCAGACGATAATTGCTCAAGATATGAAGAAACCAAGTTTACATGCATAAATGTAATAAAAATAAATACAAAATATCTCAAATTAGACCTTTGTAGGGGCTGATTTGCAATTTGGGAAAGTTGGGTGTATATACGTGAATGCCGGAAATGCCAAATGAGATGGTGTAATTTAACCTAATCACGTGCATGAGGCACGTGAGGGGGCTCTTCTGGAGATTCTAGGATGTCGAGGGTGCTTCTGTAATTCGCCAAAATCACATGATGCGGGTCACATGTTCCTCTACTACGACTGAGATGGTCACACACTTCTCGATCGTATGTATCTTATGTATCCACGTGGTCGCTCCTGATGAGTTCTGTGTTGATCCAATGGTTGGAGGAGAGAGAGAGAGAGATCAGGTTCCGCTAGATCAAGTGACACATGTAGCGTAGGACTCCTTCCTCCTCAACGGTTCCTCCCTCGTCTTCATTTGTCCCCGATTACCCTCAGGCGTTGGTGATCGGTAGAGGAGAATCAGCTACATGAGATGATCAAATGGGCTCCATGCTCATATATCCTACAAGTGATAAAGTGGCTCAAGCCTCGAAGGCTTGGCCTAACATGATGCACAGAAGAAGATGGGGATGGGGCTCTTTCGTTAGGGTGATGTAAAAGGAGCGGTTGGGTGGAAGGTTGTGTAGAGGATAGAAAGTGAAAGCGGAGGGATTCTGAAGGGTGGAGGTGTTAGTCAAGGAGATTGTGGATCGATTCGAAGGTGGCGATGATTGGGAGGGGTTGTGAAGATCAATACGGAGCAACTACAAAAGAAGAGAATGAAGAAGACGGAGAGGAATGGGGAACAAGAAATAAAGGGGGAGGGGTATACATGGGCACTTCATTGGAGCATTGTGCTTTGATGGTATTTTCTTGCAGAGGGTCAGCGACGATCCCCTCGAAGCTTGGTTGAATTGAAGGTCTTCAGCAACAACAAGGGGTTTTAGGAATGCATTTGATCTCACTGACACTGAGGTCTTCACCAAAAAGGAGGGAGTTGTTGTCACCAGCTCCGGCCCTCGAGCTCTCTCATGTTCCCTCTCTCGATCAAGTAGAGACAACAACCCATAAATATTGCATGGTCGGGATGAGGGGTTAAATATAAATAGGAGAGGAAAATAGGGAGAGGGCAGGAGTTTGGGAGTCGACTGATCAGATTTGAGGTCGAAGGGTTGTTTGGTTTCGATCGATCTGGAGATAGAATAAAGGCAGGGAAGAGATAAAGGGGGTTCAACCCTTGGGGACAAAGATGAGATAACATAGGTTTTGGTCATTGGAAGAAGGTGGCTAGAGAAGTTGGATAAAGGTTGGGTTCTATTGGCTTCCAGGAGATGGATATGATCGAGAGAAGGGGATAAGGGATCATCGTGTCTTCAACCATTGGTTAGGAAGGGGATAGAGGCAGTTAGCTATAGGATGTAAGCGGAGATGGGTTTCGTATGGAGAAGATAAGATAGAGAGGAGGTGATTGGGATCAGGTTGGTTCATCCATGGTGGTTTGGGATTAGGTTGGTTGCAGGTGGTTGGAGAGGATAGAGGGAGGTTGCAGAGATGGAGTTGGGTTGTCAATCGGAGGAGGGAGAGGAGAAGGTGGCTCGTTAGAGATCAGTGGTCGTGGGGTTTGGTTGTTGGCTCCGATCGGGGGAGACAACTACAGATGGGAGCAGTAGGCATTGGATCATGCGAGATCCAACGATTGGGAGATAATAACGTGCAAGCATGTGAGGTGGCAGGGGTTAAGTTGGGAAAGATGTGGGACGTTGGATGAATCTTAATCCAACAGCCTGGGGAAGACATGCTAAAAGACAAGGGTGGTTGACCATGGGTGAGTAGAATTGACCAAGTGTCAGATTTGGACCAATGAGAGATTTGACACGTGTACAAGTTGACTAGGAGGTTTGACCGTGCATGAAAATACACAAATAAATTATTTAAAATAAAAAACAATGTCAAATGAAAATAGAATGAAAAAGTTGCAGATCTCAAAAGATCTACAATACTCATGAAGGACTCGAAGGCAAATGTAATATGGAATGAAATGTATGATTTTTTGATGATATTTTATATAATATAAAATATCGATTTTTGGTATTTTTGTGATTTTTATTTGGGTTTTCCGTAAAGAAAGAATGCAAGCAAAAATCAAACACGATGTAGAATAATGAAATGGATACAAATGTATTTTTTTGGATTTTTTGAATGAAGAGAAGGCGTGAATAAATGAGTGATGTGAATTATTTATAGATGAATATGTAAATGTGTTCAAGTCAGAGTCTCTCTTTTCTACCACTTTTCTAATATTTTTAAATTTTTATTTATGTAATTAGTTAGAAAATAGGATGAAATAAAGAAATGATAAAAAAATAAATAAATAAGAGATAAATATATACATAAAATGATAGAGTTAAAAATCATCAGATATGTACAATATACAGTTCAGTCCCAATACTCACGTGTCACAAATGAACTTTGATTCTTTTGAATTTAGTCTTGATTTGTAGATAATTAATTGTACACTAATTCAGAAGCGAGAGAGCGAAATTGGACATTGCATGTGAGAGATAATAACTTTCACGGCTTTCTGTTATGGAATTATGATTTTGGTTTATTTCACGTATATACAAGTTAGTATTTTTTAGAATTTTTTCATTGATTAATATTAGGGATATGTTATACAATAGAGTTGGTTTCATGTCAATTAGTGTTAGTGTGAATTAATTAAAAGTGTGTGAAGTTTGGTGAATATTTATAAGTGAATATAAATACAGAACAAAAATGCTTATTTATGCAAATTATTTACAAGTGTATGAATATTAATTATGAATTATAAATATATGAATGCATCTAATTATTCAGGATGAAGCTCTATTTTTAGCTAGTTAGATGCATTACATATTCATTAGTGGAAGAGTAGTGGAGTGACTCATGAATGATTGCATAAAGATTGTTGTATGAGATGGAGTGGATCAAACATGTAAACAACACCACATCACAAATATTTAAGCAACAAAAAAGGAACCGTCGAATGTCAATACAAATTAAGAAAAAAAAGAGCAGACTAGCAATCAAACGAACACTATAGGGGAAAATGTGGATGAAGGTGATAGTTGACGAACCGCAAAATCGGCCCTTTAATACCGTGTTTTTAGCACATGGAATCATCATCGTAGTCGGGCCGGTTTCGGGTCGTCAAAGCGATCACCTCATTTAAAGATATGCCAAAAATCGAAATGAGGTGATCGAAGAATTATTTTTTACTTGGCAAGATACCAAGGTCGAACTCAGGGACACGAGCCTCTCTCTTATTTATCGGATTTAAGTGTATTCAATTTGGTGTTGAGTTAAAGGCCTATAGGTCAAAGCAACAACAGAGACACAACACAAGACATGACAATGCATTAAAACATAAAACATGCATTTTTTATCAATTTTTTTATCATGCAAAGGAATATACATGCAAAGCTAATGATATGCCCTGAAATGATAGTTACTTGAGCCATAAGAAAATTTCGAATCGATCTGAGTTGAAGTGAAGAAGCACTCTACAATCATAAAGCAAGTAGGCATGATAAATAAAAAAAACCAAGACACTTAGATAATAAAATAATACAATACGGTTCATAGTGTCAAATTTAGAATTTAACCATGCCATAGTGAAGAGGACGAGAAGAGCTTCAAAACGAAACTGAAATCAACTTGATTGGAGCTATGTAGCTCAAGATATGCAAAAATGAAGATAAGGGCATAAATGCAAGAAAACATAAAAAAGATAACTACAAATAGGTCCTGGCAGGGACTAAAATGGAAATAAGTAAAAGTACTGGACTCCCCTGTAAAATACCCTCTGCTCACGCTCGCTGCACGTGACACAGGGACCTATCTGCAAATTGAAGAAGACGGTAGGGTGTCTCTGCAAATTGCCCAGAAGGCACGCGCCATGCACGCGCCTTCCAGGCTCGGACGTCGGTTCGGGTTCGGCAGAGACTCGGATGAAGCTTCGGCTGAGGCTCGGACGGTCCGAGGCTCGGTGCAGGCTCGGTGGAGGTTCGGGAGCGTCCAAGCCTGGGGCTCGGTCGCTAGGCTCGGGGGAGCTCTGGCTTCGCCACGTGGCCAGCTCCACGGCCGTTGGATCGTGTGGATCCAAAGGCTCCTGGTATAGTTAACGCGGTCTCTTCTGAGCCGTTGGATGATGAGGATCCAACGGTGTCTGATGTTGATGGCGTGGCCTCATCATGGCCGTTGGATGGTCGCCGAGATGAGACCATCCAACGGCAACTGTGCGTCGTCCTCCACCTTCGGATGGCGGCGGATACCGAGCTCCGGCGAGGGAGACTCTCCTCCGCCGCACGTTCTATGTCAACCTGGACCTCCCCGAAGCTCAGTAAACGATCATCGAGGAAGCGGAGAGCTCGAGGCAGGTCTAGGAGCCTCTGGTGTCGCTCATCGGCGCTCGACTGGCAACTGCGAGATCGGTGAAGTTGGCTCCGATCGAGTTCCGATCATTGAACGAGTAGCGACCTGTAAGGTTAGTATGCAATAGCCGAAGCCTAAGGGTGCGTGAGTGAACGAAGTGGGAGCTCCTAGGGGACGTAGAACATGGGGAGCTCGAAGCTCCTCCGCCGTGAGTGGCGGAGGAGATGGGTGACGGTGGGGAGGTATGGAAGAAGGAGAGTGTGGCTGTCGGAGGTGACGCGTGAAAGAGGGAAGCGTAGCGAAGCTTGAAGGGGGGTTAATGGGGGGTGAAGGTGGTCGGAGATGCCTAATTAAACCAGGGAAATTGAAGAAAAAAGACAAACGGAGAAGAGGGAACTTACCTGACGATTGGCGGAGCGGGGCCTGTGCTCGAGGTCATCGGAGGACCTCGGGGTCATCGCTGGACTCCCCCGGCTACGGGGAGCAGCTTGGCGGAGACGAGGCTCCGCAGGCCTGGCCTACCATGGCCAGGGGTCGTCACCGGGGCGGACCTTCGTCTTCGCGCTCCTCACCGCCCCCTTGCTGTCACCGGGGGGCGGGGCTCGCTGGGAGGTTTCCCACATAAAGGCGGACACCGGCGAATGGAGGGGGGACCGGTGTATTTGAAGAAGAAGGGGGCTGGTCATGGAGGTGGTCGACGTGGTTTTAGAGGGTGATAGGGGATGACTTGGAGATCATCGAGGTTCGTGGGGTAGTGCGCGAGGGAGACGGAAGAGTGGGGAAGACTAGCAGGTGGTTGACGAGCGGAGAAGAGGTTAGAGGTGTTGGCGAAAACTGGGAAGAGTGGACGGGTTACGCGAGGTGGAGGACGTGGGGAAGAGTGGGTTCTGGAGGTTGACGACGGTGGTCAACCGTTGGATCTGGTGATCCAACGGTGGGTATTTGGGCGCGAGCGAGCGGATGTGATTCGATCTGAGGCGGCATGATCGAAGGGCAGATGAAGCGGCCACGTGGCGTGTCGAAGGAGCGGCGCGAACGGATGGCTCAGATGGAATCTCGGGCATGATCTGACGGCTAGGAGAAGGGAAACGCGTGGAAGCAGCGGGACCGTTGGATGAAGGGTAGAGATTGTGCCACGTGGCGAGCTGTAGATGTGGCGCTGGTGGACGGCTTAGATGAGAAGGAGTTGTCGATCGGATGGCTGAGGGTTGAGGCGCACGTGGAGAAAGAGAAACCGTTGGATCTGAAGGTCATCCAACGGCCAGAAGCAAGGGCGGATACTGCAAGAAGGGTGGGGCCACGTGGCTCACCCAGATTGGGCCACGTGGCCCAATCAGATTATTCCTTAGGTTTTATTAACTTTTGAGGGCCAAGATGGTCGAATTTGAGAAAACTCAAAACATGAAAGTTGTAGATCTTGACGAGATCTACAAGTTTCATGTTGACCAAAACTGGAAAAGAGATCAAACAAGGGCCCGAAATATTTTTGAGGGTATTTTTAAGTCTAAAAATACCACGAATTTTGTTTTGTCATTTTTTGTGGTTTTTAATTTATTTAGGACTCTGTTAATTATGAGATATTAACAGGGAATTATTGACAAACTTTTAAGCAAGGGGGTTAATCATGGAGAATAAAGATGATGAAACTGAGGTTCATCACCCCCCTATACTTAAACTATGCTCGTCCTCGAGCATCAAAAGAATGACTAAGTTGAATTAACCCCCTTGTGCATGTGAATACAGGATCCAAGCTGATCAAGTCGACTCGACTTCAGAGATCCAAAATTCTAGAGTTCAACCCAGCCTTAATCAAGAGGCTTCCAATTCCTCTATTTCTCTAGACTCTCTCTGATGTACATATAAACTACAGGATATGAAATTTAGTGCTGACTGCAATTCTGAGAGTAGAGTCAATTTGTCACCCAAAATCTTGGTTCGAGAAAATCTCCTAAGGACCTAATCCTCAGCACTAGGGAATAAATCAAATCTTGCATTCAATCCACCGTCTCTTTAGTTTGTCAGTACTTAGAAAATGTGGATGGCAGGCCAGAAAATGGAGGGCATGGGATTGTGTCAATTCTTCTCTCCCTCTCATTGGAACAAGGATTCACTCTAGTGCCTTCTACGCAACACATTTTTTTTGGTGTTGATCAGTGCGTCCGTCAAGAGAAGTTGGAGCCGTCTGCACTTGTTTTCCTGGGAGTACACCGGGGTGTGTCTCTTTTGAGTACCTATCGTACCTTCGACACCCAGACTTGTAGCATTTACGATGCAGAGCCCTTTTTTGGTGCAAGCCCGACTCCTGGTCCTAATAGCGGTGGTCCAAGTGGACACTTTGAAAAATTTTGGGAGCGCTCGCCTTTGGTGGAAGCTCTTTGATATGTAAATTTGTGGAATGAGAGCTTTTCTTTGAATTTCATTGACTTGTATAATTGGTGGCTAGCTCCACTGCTTTTACCAAGAGTTGGCGCACACTGATCAACATTTTTTATTTATTTTTCACACCCAGGCACTTAGGTCAATATCAAGAGATTAGTATAAGAATCAAGTTCTCATACTGGCTAATATTGCTGACACTCAGGTTTCTTGAAGCCTCCAAAGATTTTATCCCATCCTCGAGCATCATTAGATCAAATCCAAACTCGACTTCCTCACCCCAATCCCTTAGGTGAAAAATCAACTCATCTCATCAAAAACCGCAGTCGTGCATGTGATGTGCTGATCATATTCTTTATGTCTGAGACTAAGCATGGAATATAGCATGCAAATCTAGAAACCTAGGGGAATGTGGATGATTAAGTCTAAGACCCTGATGGCTAAGGCTGGTTAACCTAAAAATCTCAAAGACTTCTAGAAGCTAAGTCTTCTTGACCAAATCAGATCCCGGGTGAAAATGAAAATGTAGAGGACTAATCCAACTTTTTCATTCAACGACACTTTTTTTTTTGAACTTCAAGAGATATAACAACTGCCTAAACTCAATTAAGTAGCTACAATTCAGCCAGTATGGATGTAAGTACAGGCCGAAGCCCGTTGCTTGAGGACGGGGCCTTACGCGATGTCCTCTAAACCATCCAATCTGCTAAGGGTGAACCCTCACTGAACGCGGCTTTCTTAATTGGGCTTAGTAGTCACTAATAGCTCCTAAAGGTTTTTTAGGGGTTTTCTGATTTTTATGGATTTTAATAAGAGAGTTAAAACACAAGTTAGACTCAACTTTCCTTGAAAAGAGATGGCGATTTTTCAAAACCCATGTCACACAAAATAAAAATTTTCAAAACATTTTCAAAAATCATTTTCGAAAATATTTCTATAAAAATAGCGTAACATAATATCGAAAAACCGCGAAATCCTTTGAGTTCTCTTAGTCCAATGAATTTTACCTTAGCCAAAAAGTTTTTAATTTTTCAAAATTTTCAAATTATAGCTAAAGTAAATATACGGTATATACGGTATACCCCCCTATACTTAAACTTTGCTATGTCCTCATAGCACTAGATGTTACAAGAACATAGGTCCATTTAAATATAGAAGAATATATGGGAGCTAAGAGGGGCTCCCCCTATACTTAGGTTAGAAATAACCTAAGTATAAAGGCAAGAAAAGATGAGTAGAGAAATCACAGGGACTTGGGTCCCCCCTATACTTAGGCTGAGATTAGCCTAAGTATAAAGATGGAGATTGATGTTGGAAGAGACCCAAGGTGAACGAAGAAGAGGGATGAATATACAAGTGAGCGGCTTTGAATCTTTGGAGATGAAATGGAGGGACTAAGGTTCTAGGGTATGTGTAGCAAACATGGCTCAATTCAAACAAGCAAACCCATAGTTTCACCAACTCACACATGAAACCAACCAAGGTTGGTTAATTATCTTGTCCATTTTATTGGTGATAAAACATTAAATATTTACGCGAAGAAAATGTGAATCAAGGCATATGCGCGGGTGTTGCTCTCCCAAAACCGAATTTTTACTCCATTTTTGGTTGACTTGCAATTAACAGTCCCAATTTTATTTTAGGTTTTCACTGAATTATGATTAGCACACCAATCAGAAAATCATCGTCTACCGCTCATTCCATTTTTCATTTATCCTAGGTGATCAATCTACAAAAATGAAAGCCGAGAAAAACATGTATACGATGAAGAAAAACGCGATCTAGGCTAAGCGAGAAATCATGCAGTGATTTGACGATAAAAGCCGCGAAAAATCTGGACCGTTTTGAAAACCAGATCCAACATGTTTGCAAGTCGAAAAAGCCGCACCTAATCATGCATCTATTAGCGGTGATTTATCTTCATTAATTTTAGCTAAGTGATACGAGATTAAGTGCGTCTATATTTCAAGTGTGTCCTACCTACGATCAAGCACAAGAAAATATGAAAATTGAGCTCGGAGAGCCGCGTGCCTAGTCCTAGGTCGACACTCAAGTGGGGACGATCCCCACACAACCACAATCGTTCGATTACAAACGCGAGTCTTCGATCGAAGACCGCTGTAAAAGACGAATTATTAAAATAAAATGCAACAAAAAAAATGCGACACATTTTTTTTCTTCCTCCTTTGCTCCAAGCATGCTCCTGTGGCTCCTCGCAGCGAGGAACGCCCTGCTCCTCGCCTCCTTGATCCATCAAGGGCCCTGCCACAAAAGCAATAGTTAGATATCAAATAAGGAGAAAAAAAATTTAGATGCAAAATATATGATCATTTGACCTATAAAAAGAAACACTAAATTAAACACGTAAAAATCCAAAAAATAAAAGAAATGAGCCGTGTCCCCGGCAACGACGCCATTTGACGAACCGCAAAATCGACCCTTTAATACTGTGTTTTTAGCACATGGAATCATCATCGTAGTCGGGCCGGTTTCGGGTCGTCAAAGCGATCACCTCATTTAAAGATATGCCAAAAATCGAAATGAGGTGATCGAAGAATTATTTTTTACTTGGCAAGATACCAAGGTCGAACTCAGGGACACGAGCCTCTCTCTTATTTATCGGATTTAAGTGTATTCAATTTGGTGTTGAGTTAAAGGCCTATAGGTCAAAGCAACAACAGAGACACAACACAAGACATGACAATGCATTAAAACATAAAACATGCATTTTTTATCAATTTTTTTATCATGCAAAGGAATATACATGCAAAGCTAATGATATGCCCTGAAATGATAGTTACTTGAGCCATAAGAAAATTTCGAATCGATCTGAGTTGAAGTGAAGAAGCACTCTACAATCATAAAGCAAGTAGGCATGATAAATAAAAAAAATCAAGACACTTAGATAATAAAATAATACAATACGGTTCATAGTGTCAAATTTAGAATTTAACCATGCCATAGTGAAGAGGACGAGAAGAGCTTCAAAACGAAACTGAAATCAACTTGATTGGAGCTATGTAGCTCAAGATATGCAAAAATGAAGATAAGGGCATAAATGCAAGAAAACATAAAAAAGATAACTACAAATAGGTCCTGGCAGGGACTAAAATGGAAATAAGTAAAAGTACTGGACTCCCCTGTAAAATACCCTCTGCTCACGCTCGTTGCACGTGACACAGGGACCTATCTGCAAATTGAAGAAGACGGCAGGGTGTCTCTGCAAATTGCCCAGAAGGCACGCGCCATGCACGCGCCTTCCAGGCTCGGACGTCGGTTCGGGTTCGGCAGAGACTCGGATGAAGCTTCGGCTGAGGCTCGGACGGTCCGAGGCTCGGTGCAGGCTCGGTGGAGGTTCGGGAGCGTCCAAGCCTGGGGCTCGGTCGCTAGGCTCGGGGGAGCTCTGGCTTCGCCACGTGGCCAGCTCCACGGCCGTTGGATCGTGTGGATCCAAAGGCTCCTGGTATAGTTAACGCGGTCTCTTCTGAGCCGTTGGATGATGAGGATCCAACGGTGTCTGATGTTGATGGCGTGGCCTCATCATGGCCGTTGGATGGTCGCCGAGATGAGACCATCCAACGGCAACTGTGCGTCGTCCTCCACCTTCGGATGGCGGCGGATACCGAGCTCCGGCGAGGGAGACTCTCCTCCGCCGCACATTCTATGTCAACCTGGACCTCCCCGAAGCTCAGTAAACGATCGTCGAGGAAGCGGAGAGCTCGAGGCAGGTCTAGGAGCCTCTGGTGTCGCTCATCGGCGCTCGACTGGCAACTGCGAGATCGGTGAAGTTGGCTCCGACCGAGTTCCGATCATTGAACGAGTAGCGACCTGTAAGGTTAGTATGCAATAGCCGAAGCCTAAGGGTGCGTGAGTGAACGAAGTGGGAGCTCCTAGGGGACGTAGAACATGGGGAGCTCGAAGCTCCTCCGCCGTGAGTGGCGGAGGAGATGGGTGACGGTGGGGAGGTATGGAAGAAGGAGAGTGTGGCTGTCGGAGGTGACGCGTGAAAGAGGGAAGCGTAGCGAAGCTTGAAGGGGGGTTAATGGGGGGTGAAGGTGGTCGGAGATGCCTAATTAAACCAGGGAAATTGAAGAAAAAAGACAAACGGAGAAGAGGGAACTTACCTGACGATTGGCGGAGCGAGGCCTGTGCTCGAGGTCATCGGAGGACCTCGGGGTCATCGCTGGACTCCCCCGGCTACGGGGAGCAGCTTGGCGGAGACGAGGCTCCGCAGGCCTGGCCTACCATGGCCAGGGGTCGTCACCGGGGCGGACCTTCGTCTTCGCGCTCCTCACCGCCCCCTCGCTGTCACCGGGGGGCGGGGCTCGCTGGGAGGTTTCCCACATAAAGGCGGACACCGGCGAATGGAGGGGGGACCGGTGTATTTTAAGAAGAAGGGGGCTGGTCATGGAGGTGGTCGACGTGGTTTTAGAGGGTGATAGGGGATGACTGGGAGATCATCGAGGTTCGTGGGGTAGTGCGCGAGGGAGACGGAAGAGTGGGGAAGACTAGCAGGTGGTTGACGAGCGGAGAAGAGGTTAGAGGTGTTGGCGAAAAATGGGAAGAGTGGACGGGTTACGCGAGGTGGAGGACGTGGGGAAGAGTGGGTTCTGGAGGTTGACGACGGTGGTCAACCGTTGGATCTGGTGATCCAACGGTGGGTATTTGGGCGCGAGCGAGCGGATGTGATTCGATCTGAGGCGGCATGATCGAAGGGCAGATGAAGCGGCCACGTGGCGTGTCGAAGGAGCGGCGCGAACGGATGGCTCAGATGGAATCTCGGGCATGATCTGACGGCTAGGAGAAGGGAAACGCGTGGAAGCAGCGGGACCGTTGGATGAAGGGTAGAGATTGTGCCACGTGGCGAGCTGCAGATGCGGCGCTGGTGGACGGCTTAGATGAGAAGGAGTTGTCGATCGGATGGCTGAGGGTTGAGGCGCACGTGGAGAAAGAGAAACCGTTGGATCTGAAGGTCATCCAACGGCCAGAAGCAAGGGCGGATACTGCAAGAAGGGTGGGGCCACGTGGCTCACCCAGATTGGGCCACGTGGCCCAATCAGATTATTCCTTGGGTTTTATTAACTTTTGAGGGCCAAGATGGTCGAATTTGAGAAAACTCAAAACATGAAAGTTGTAGATCTTGACGAGATCTACAAGTTTCATGTTGACCAAAACTGGAAAAGAGATCAAACAAGGGCCCGAAATATTTTTGAGGGTATTTTTAAGTCTAAAAATACCACGAATTTTGTTTTGTCATTTTGTGTGGTTTTTAATTTATTTAGGACTCTGTTAATTATGAGATATTAACAGGGAATTATTGACAAACTTTTAAGCAAGGGGGTTAATCATGGAGAATAAAGATGATGAAACTGAGGTTCATCAATAGTATAGGTACAAGAAAAGGAAATGTGGAGGAAGTATATTGGGAAATGGTGATGCATCAACCCTTTAGTTGAGAAAAAATGAGGTTCACACAACTATGTTAGAGAGGCCCCATCATTTGAATATTGGTGGTCTTGAATCGTTATCACAACTGGAACAAGGATCCTTCAACTCTCATTCAGAGGGAGGTCTATTCGGAAGCACAGGGAAGAGGACGCAATGATGGATTCGCAAGAAAAGGAGCTACAAGAGAGACTTAAATAAAAGACATGAAGGCTCTGGAATCGTTTGAAAATGAAGGCACATAAAGTTATTACAAGTCATATCTAAAGAGAATGGAGGTTCGATCAGATCTTGATTTGAGAAGAATAAGAGGAGGAGGAGGAGGGGTTGTAGTGCAGGAGGTCAGGGTCGGGTCTGGGTAGCGAAGGGGCTAGGCGAAGGAGGAAAGGGGTGGGTTGGTATTGACAGTTATGCCTCTTATAACTACACAATGGTTTGAATAACCCATGATTTTGTTCAAGTCATTGATTGCCAAACTAATGGAAGAGCGTAATGGATAAGCATGCAAAAAGTTAGGGGCACAACTGCTATTTCAAAAAGAGTGGGGCATAACTGATATTACAGGTGTTAATAGGGACATTGGTGATAAAAACCTAAACAAAATTTTGAGTTGAAGAAAATAAAAATTGATTGATTACAATTTTATGCAAGCTTTGCATTTAATTTGAAAATTATAAAAGGTAATACATGAATAAAAAATGATGAAAAAAAATCAAATTTCATCCTAAAAATTGTGGAAAAATAGTATTAAATGGAATTGATGTGTAAATAGGGAAAAGATATTATGTTTTTTTGTTTTTTAAAAATTCAATAAAAATAATAGTGTTATATTAAAGATGAATATAAAATAACCTCATTATATATTTTATAAATACATAAATATTATTTTAGATGCAAGTAAATTACTAGAATTAAGGGGCGGATAACTTTTGCAAAGGCAATGAACTCTCAGAAATAATGTAAGAACAGATATATAATACATTTTAAAAGACAAAGAAAAAATAAAAATATGAAAATTTGTAGAAAAATTTTCTTGTTGGGAGAAAAATAAAGAATAAAGATTTTGATTTGGTTTTTTTAAAGAAAATAGCATAAAATAATGAAAAGCATAGAAGAGGCTAGAAATGCAAAACCGAAATGAATGAAATTGAAAATAATTATAAAAAATCTATAAAACAAGAAAAAATCTTTATATAAATTTCGCAGAAATGACATCAATTTGACCACACATGAGATCTGAGATATAAAGATATTGGTCGCTATAGTAGAAATCATGTGTAATTAAAAAGAATTTGTAAAAATAAAATTGTTGACTAATGCCAAACATATGCAGGCAGATGTGTCGGGATCTTAAGATCTATTGTTATGTCCTCTTCCCAACATGCAGTAAGCCTAGCACTCTAAAACAATGGCACTCGCATAACACCTATCCAAATGAAGATATGAAGTGGTCCATAATTTACTAAGCAAAGGTATAACTCATGCATTCGTTTGGTCCATAATTTACTAAGCAAAGGTATAACTCATGCATTCGTGTACAGACAAGTGCAAATAAAGTAACATGAATATTTCCAGTAATCAAATCCTTTCCACCAACTGGCTAGTGGGAGCGAGAAACGAGAAGCATGGGATTGTTTGTTGCTTCTTCCTACAAGCATATGGATTTTTGTAGTATATCAACTGATTATGATTTCGATGGTTAGACCTAAGGAAGACAGTGAAGGCCGAGTTAAACTTAGTATAATCAAATAAATAGGAGATTGAGTATGCCGGGTTCAAAATTAGGCTTACCTTTCCCATCGTGATGATGGTAGAAGGTTCTTAGTGCAATCGTTTTCGTTTGTGCGAGTCCTTGGGATTGACAGTAGGGCTTGTTTCCTTCAGCTCTCACTATTTAAACTTATTTTAGATTATTTAATTACGAGTTTATTAATATTTAATTATTATAAAATGTATTTCATTAATAAAAATAATTAAATAGTCATTTTAAATGATGCGAGCCTCGATTATGTTGTAGCAAAGCTTGAGACTTGCTAGGTTGATTGGAGTATTTCTACTGTTGAGATATATGTTCCCCGAGGCTGGGAATCTTAAATCGATGTTTCATGGTGAAGGAAAATTGTTTATATAGTTGCAAGTAGGAAATGACTGAAACCAAAAGTGATTTATGAGCATTCCAAATCATTAATTAGTAACTACATTCAATCTCCGAAAAAACCCAACTGTTCCAAACTTTCTAATTCTTTTCGGAATGAAATATTTATGCAATCTCTAGAATAGGATATTATCTTATTTCATAATATCTCCATAAGATTCCTCTTTCTAAAGCTTAAGCAAGCCCCCCAAGAATGCTTGGTTGATCTATGATTTATGTCTGAAAGTACTAGGTATTTTTTTATGACGTTGAACAATTGCTTATTTAAGATAAATGCCCAATTTTGCAATAATTTCCTTCCATAATTAACCCTTAATGTTGATTTATTTGCTCGCATACCTTACTTATTATAAGTTCTTGCTTTTGCTTAGAAATTTTATCATTAGATGATTGAATGCTCTTGGCTGTTGAGATAGATTCTTATTGATTTTTTTATTACTTAATATTGGTGTTAAATAAAAGTCAAAAATTGATTATCCTTTACTTTGTCCTATATTGACAAACGTACATCTTGCTTCAGCCTTTGATTGCTTTACTAGCTCACAATGTTGTGACCTACTTTAATAATATGCCCTCATGAAAGAGGGAGAAGATAATCATGATGTTGAATGTCCTTGAACAAGAGAAAAAGGATGGAGAATGCTCTCCTATAGCGCTAGTGATAATGTTCCTTCAATTTCCCTACAATTCTTAGTCTAAACAAGAATATTGTTGGGTGTTTTTATATTTTTACAATTTTTTAGCATTTCTAAATATAAGGATGGAATAAAACAAAAGGAAAAAAAATAAGATTTTAAAAAGTTAAACAGTAGAAAATAAGGATCATTTTTAAATAGTATTTTTATGTGAAATGACCTCCAAAAATTTGGAATTTATTTTTCCCAATGGGTTTATTTTTCAGGGTTTCTAAAACACTATGTTTTAGTTTATTTTGAAAACTAACTGATTTTTCTGATATTTTTTTGGAGTTTTTGAATCTCCATCTTAAACAAGGACCAATAAATTATTCTCGGTCTAGTGAATGCAACTCGAAGCGAAGTTAAATTGAGTGTGTTCCAATTTTTTAGAAGATGAAAAATAGTAAATACAATTAAGAAAAGGCGATGATTCTATTTGGCAAATCTGTGTGCTACTATTTTTTTTAAATCACCACTTCTTATAATCCACTCTGGCATCTTGTGTGTTTTATATATGTGAGACTATACAACTATTATTATTTTGACTAGATTTAGTTAAAGAACTATATATATTTGATTAAATTTAATTTATTATACTCTTGACTGATTGAGATTGGTCATTAATTAAGATCTTTTTCACATCATTTTCTTCATGTATATAAAGGGGAAGGTATCTAATTATAAGGGATTTCCTTTAAGAGAGAAGATGTAGTCGAAATAGTCTCCGCTTTCTCGAGAGCAATGGATCTCAATTTCGCTCTAACATAACGCATAGCTTATGTTATATCGAGTCTTTTGTGATGGGTTGTGAGAGGTGAGCGATCTCTTGTATGATTTTTTTTCTTAAATGAAGGAGTCCACACCAAATATCATGCATATGTGGTTGTTTACATAACATGCTCGTGCAATCAATATCTGAGTTGAGATTCGTCGAGATAGATAGATAGACAATTCGAGATGTATGTAATAATGTCATCCTTCACTTATTTTCGCATCGTCCAATAGCCCAGAGACTGGAGACCAGAGACCTAAGAAAGAAAAAGAGGAAGAACTTGCATATACATGATGTAATAAGTAGGCATCACAAGTCAATGGTCAATGCCGTAGGAGTTCCGGAAGTCCCATGATCCTGTTCACGACGTACATTGCGGTGCTACTTTGATTCCGATTCCAATTAATTCGATACGATTTGACATCATGTGGACCATACGGATCATATACAAACTACATCAAATCGATCTACATGTCTAGTGTATTTTTTGGACCCTCTTCTTTTGTCAATGGATAAGAAAATTACATTCTTAAGTGAAAAAAAGGAGAGATGTAATTTTGGTATTGAATTAGTTTGGCGGATTGATAAGATTAGAATCTTGTTTAGTGTAAGCATGATGCATGAAATTAATATTTGTGCAAACCTTGCATCTTTTAAATGCCCCCAACTATTTGGATCTCGATTGTCAAAAAGGTCTACTTTGAATATTTCTGGTCGCAAGACGATGCTTATTATTATTATTATTATTATTATTATTATTATTATTATTATTATTCAACCTTTGAATATATAAGTGGAGGAGACATTATGCTTGTGGATGTCGACTTATCATCCTCTCCATATCCTGTCACGCTTTCTCTTTTTGAGGTGTTTTCTCTTTACATCAACCGATATTTAGGACGTTAATCAAACTTCTATACTTTGTAAGTTTGTATCCACGTTGTGACTTCTCGAGCTTAGATCTTCAGACCGCTATTGGCAGAAATGATCTTGACAACTTGTTGAGGTTGGATCCAATGGGATCTGTCGATAACCACTAAAATGCTTAAGCTTAAGTTGTCGAATGGTGTTTCACATACCGAATAACACGGGATTTTCATATTAATATCAACAATTTGTAAGTTGTTGTAGTAGTTGCAGATTATTCTTTGTTGAGAGTGAAATAACCATGAATATTGTGCTCGTTACAGATTCCAAAGTATAACAGATGATTTTAAGTGGATTGATAATATTATTAATAGAAATTAAATGTGTTTGTAATAATAATTTTTGATATCCATTGCTATATATTTCGCTCGTTGTCAAATATACAACGGCGAATATTTTTTGTTGTGAAATGATTTTTTATAGTAAAAAATAACGATGAATGTTGGTATTTAATTACGGTCCATATAGCAATGCTTTTGCCTTACTATCATTACACCATCATTGATTTACAACAATGAATGATTTGAATATTCATCAACATATCTTATGATGTTAACTATATAACAACGAATAGTATTCATTGTAAAATTAGTTTTTGTTCTTGTAATTAGCAATGGATATGGATAACAACTTATTATTTGACTTATTTGTTAAAATGTATTTTTTTTTCATTTCTAAATTTAGCAACCGTTAGAAGGAAAAATCAACTGATTGTCGTTAATTTGTTGTTAGGAATATATCAACGAATACATATTTATTTCGAATTTAAAGAATCAAGTACCAGATCATATTCATTGTTATATATTTACTATGGAAGAAATGACAACAAGTATTTACTTAATCGTTATCTTCGACCGTTTTTGTAATTCAATAGGAATTTCAAGATATGACCAATGATTGTATACTACTTGATACCTAATAAATCTTAGATGAATTAAGAATTTTGGATGATTAGAATCAATTAGGACAAAACCCTAATAAGTTGTACATTAGTGTTTTTTGCATCTATAACACCTAGGTCACGCTTATCTTTAGCTTGTGATAGCTCACATGTCCAAGTCTCGAGTGTCAAAGATCAGCTTTATTTTATCAATATATGCATGTCCTAACATGACATACATACAAATATAATCCTTATTCCATCAATGACATCACATCGTGCAAGCTTTAAACTTCTATATACTCTCACATCTTTGGGATCATAGACATCGTAATGTCATATGCCATTTAGTCATGCGCATAGAGGATATTTCTTTTTCATATATTAGACATGATAATCTTTATCGAACTTTATTTTCTTTGAATTATATCAAAAAGTAATTATTGTGTAGCCCACATACATGATTGGTTATTTCAAATTATTGATCATTAAAACAACTTGACTGCCTATGTTTGTAGTTATATCTTGTAGATCATTCTTATTTCCCATCATATGATTTGAGCATCACGAGTCAATTTTTTAGTTTGTGTTGTAATCAACTTTGGTAAGGGTTTTCAATGCTAAAGCTAATTCATCTTCTTGGATGATTGTCATAGAAGCCTCCACATCTTCATTTTCTTTTTTTATTGTAAATCAAATTTGATTACGCAATCCCAAATTGCGCGTGGAAAGAACCTCTTCCTTATACGATATCAAAGAATGATTAAATATGCAGCCAGTCCCTAACTAACTAACTTCAGACGAACATGACTATACTTTTATGCAAGATAGAGATAACTTTATTGTTCTACATGGTGAACATAATTTTCCTAAAAATACATATCCTAAGAAATTAGCTATGATACCATTTGTAGAATTTGAATCAACATATGAGCTGTATATATCAATAATCTAATGTACAATATGCATTTACTTGTCTCTCTCACAACACGACTTTCTAACATGCACCACTCAAACTTCTATTTCAAGCACCATCGACGACTTATACACCATAAATCAATCAAGCTCTTCTTTCTCACTTGCTAGCCTCACTTGGCTTTCCCATAATCGATCTCAAGGCCTTTTTATATAAGAATGTTGAACGTTAGAAAGTTGGAGTTTACTAAAGAGAATTCTAGAGATTTAGTGTTTGATCTACTAAAAAATCTAGGTGATCGGAGTCTCGTCTTCTCTAGAGATTTCTAGAAACTTAGAGCTTTATTTACTCATGAAATTTCTAAAGAGATAAGTTAATGGTGACCTTTTATTTTTACAAAAGATATCTTGGTGAAGCTAGATGTCTCAATGCTCACCCATCAATGTCACTTTCATTATTCGAAGAACTACCAATATGAGTTGTAAACACACTATTTGAACTCGAGGAGTGGTCCGGTGGCAGTGCAGCGTGCCTACACCTCAAAGGACTTGGGTTTGAATCCCAAGGAGGATGGTCCAGACCCCTGAAATTATCGAACCTACTATTAAAAAAACACACTACTCGATCATCTTGATGTTGATGGGCTTAGAGAAACATTAATTTGAACTATATAACATTCAAATGCCATACCAACCTCAGAGTTCATTTCAAAGAAATCAATTATAAAATCATGACCGCTATTTGCTTGCTGAAAAAATTACTAGATCTATTACAATCATCTATTGTTAATATTATTATATATAAATTAATTACTTATTATATCTAATTAATACATGTATTTAAGAAGAAGAAAAAGCTACATTTTTCAAGCTAGAGTGCAATTTCGATGACTTCGCACAACAACATCCATCCAAATTAGATCCTTTTTCACCATAGGGAGAGATCCTGACCTTCCATTTAGGATTCGACGATCAGGATCCCTCAGTGGAAGATCTGATCTACGTCCTATCACGCAAGACAAACCATAAATCTCTATCATTTTATAAAGGGAAATTTCCGCGCATTATTATTGAAGTCACTGTCAGAAATACGTGCCCATAATTTGGGGTCGTATTTATTTTGGAATTATACGTATACGTGGATGGGCTTTGACGTTTGACTAAGTATGTATTATGATTAAATTGTTGGCTTTATGGTTTCTATTAAGTGGACCATCAATAGACCATCTAAGTTATGGAACAGATGGCTTGTATTGATGATAGGAAATGGTCAAGACAATATTTACAACCGACATTTTGACCAAATTCTATTTCATACTTTATAACCTTATTGAAAAGGTATAGGAGACTTGACATAATGCTATCTTATATTGTTTTTAGACACATTACGAATTATATAAATATTTACACATGTGCTCGTGAGTGTACTGTAATTACACTTGTTCTTTATATGTTTATACTGAGATATGGTTCCTCATTCAAAAATCGACTAAAAAACAAACCTAAATCGTGCATGGTATCTCACATGGCACCTACATCTCACCTGCCATGAATCTTGGAAATTGATTTTTTTCTTTTAGAAATTATATAAAGAGGAAGAGGATAGACTCACCCCCTTGCTGACGGTAGTGGTTAGTGGATCGTGGTTATAGTGCGATGAGATGGGTGTGACACGATAGTGGTGTTCGTTGTTGGGACACGAATCATCAGAATCATCTACACTCAGATACTAGTTGTTGGGATACCACCATCTGATGGATACGGATGAGCAATCAACCACCACTACAGAAGTACGTGAAAAAAGGATCAACTGATTGTTGGGGATACGAACCCCCCGGATACGGAAGCAGATGCGCAATCGACTACCATCACGGAACCACGTGAAAGAAAGAACAACCAGATATGACATCACTCGGTCACCTCTCATGACCGTCGGAGAATAAAGATCACTAAAAGAAGAACGAGTACAACTCTCTCCGTTCCCTCGCTCTCTTCCTCTCTTCTCTCTTTCAGTTGTGGTATTCCCTCTTGTTGTGGTGTAGAGGCAATGCCTCCACCCTCCTCTATATATATAGTCCAGTTACAACCCCATAGTCCTATTTCAAATAGGATTATAAATAGAATACAACTCAACTATTGTTATGATTAGGAGTCTCATCCCATTAAGATTCCTAATCCTAATGACTCTAATCTTAACACTCGTCAATGTGTGTGGTAAGCAGTGAGCATGTGATGTGCGCAACCGCGAACGACATGCGTTATGGTGTGTAGTGTTGGCTATGGTCGGGGTGGCAGTGTAGACGATGGTAGTGGTGAGGTGGATAAAAATATGATGGTGGTGGTGGTGGTGTAGTGGGAAGAAAGGACAGGGTGGTGATGTAGCATGGTGGGTTAGGAGGAAGGAGAAGGTAGTGGTGGCAGCAGGTGGGTGAAAGGAGAAAGTGGTATTTGTGATAGAAAGTCTCGGTGGTAGGCGGTGAGGACATGCAACTAAAATGAACTAATAGCATGGCAAGTCCTTGAAGACATGTTATCAAAATAAAGTCATAATACGATAGGTCCTCAAGGACATGTTAAAGAACGAGCTAATGACATTGTAGGTCTTCAAAGACTTGCCATGAGTTCTAACTAATGCATGACAGATCCCTAACTTATATTAAGTTGACCTAGAGTTGTCATGAGTACAACAAAATCAAGTTCAAGATCTCCCGCAATGGTTGTCAAAGGCAATCACATCATGCACAGAGATAGATCATCTTTCCATACATCAATCATCCAATAAGCAACCCTAGATCCTACACGGCTGTTGATATACCATGTTATGCAGGACGAGTAAGATATAAAAATTTTAGATACTTTTTAAGTTTGAGAAATATTTTCCTTCTATAACTACAATATGATCCCCATATTTAGGAAGTGATGTATAAATAAATAGACATGAATAATGAAAATATTATTTTGCATATACAGATGTTAAGGTGGCCAACCAACATTGGTGGGCCATCTTAATCTTAGGGTCCGAATGTCTTCCCAAATTTGACCCGAACACCACCACTACCTAAATATTATATAATATATAGAGAGAGGAGATAGAAGATATAGATATATAGGGTGCAATTTCATGTCGAGTGGAATTAGTCAAAGACGATAGTCCAAAGTTGCAAAGCGTGTTTTTGATCAAGTGGGTCGATCCAGTACAACCACGATATTTTGATTCGAGCTCGGGTTAGGGTCAGGCTCGAGCTCGGGTCAGGCTCAACTCGCACTTATTTTGATTCCATGAAGTTGTACTTTGATTCTAATTTGTTGTTATGGATATAATTAATCCATAACACATGAATATTGGATGTATTGTTGCGATATAATATTACTATTGATGGATGAAGGAAATATTGGATGTATTGTGACTATAAATCTGTGTCCCCTAATTTAGTTCTAATATGATAATTGGAAATATGAGGGCCCGGGTCCGACCCATTTGTACTTCGAGTTCGGGCCCGACCCGACCCGAGCATAATATTTTTGAAAAATGAGGACCCGGGTCCGACCCATTTGTACATCGGGTTTGGGTCGGGCCTAGGCTTTTGCAGGTCGGGTCATGGTTGGGTCCGGGCCGGCCCGGCCCAATGCTCCACCCTAGGTAGAGACAATAGGAATGGCAGGGTTAACTGTGTAAATAAGAAGAAGGTATAGGGAGGTCTGTATAAAAGTTGCAAAGAGGCTCTCTTTTTGTTCACACAAGTCATGATAATAATTTAGAATAAGGTGACATGTGCAAATTACTAAAATCCACCTCCTCTATTAATACCTCAGAGGTTGCCAAGTCCACTCCCATTCCGAAGTGCATCAACACATCTCCATATCCATCCTCCTCAGCTCTCAGCTCCCTCCACAGCTCCTCACATGGGAGGCGGCAAAGGCTCCCTCGAGCAGACCCCGACTTGGTCCGTCGCGGTCGTGTGCTTCATCCTCGTCGCCATCTCCATCGCCATCGAGCACCTCATCCACAGCACTGGCAAGGTCCTGCTCAAATCCGAACCCTCTCAATTCACCTGATCGATTTCAATTCTGTTTGTTTTGATCCGATCCGTTCTCGCGTGATTCCACCGCAGTGGTTCATGAAGAAGCGAAAGCCTGCGCTCTTCGAGGCGTTGGAGAAGATCAAGGCGGGTAAGAGAATATCGATCGACTGATGATAGATTCAGGATTTATTTTCCTCGATGTTCGAGTATCGCCTGATTTTTTTTTGAAGGGAAAATTTTGCTTTTTTGGATGCAGAGCTGATGCTGATGGGATTCATATCGTTGCTGCTGACGATCGGGCAGGATCCAATATCGCGCATATGCGTGTCGAAGAAGGTGGGGGCCTCGTGGCACCCGTGCAGGAAGCAGGAGGAGGCGTACGAGGAGGAGAAGGTGGAAGGGAGGAGGAAGCTCTTGACGTCGATGGTGCTCGACGACCATGAGTCCCTCGGGGGATTCAGGAGAGTGCTCGCGAGCAAGTACGACAAGTGCGAGCCCAAGGTGTGTATGCATTTGCTTCAGTAAGATTCAAACGTTTGACGTCATTGATTTACAAAATTTGGTCATTTTTTTTCTGCCGAATTCAGATAGAATTAATAACATTGAATTACTTTCCTCTAACACATTAGGATCAAATAATGAGGATTGTGTTCTGAGCATTCCAACTATTATTTCGTTTTTACAGAATTTGAGAGGTTGGTTCATATGGATGCAACGAAAACTACAATTTGTTCTGACTTTTCGAGGCGACACAAAAGGATCAGACAGACTTGACCATGTGTGGCTGCTAATTAATAATACAAATATTGCCAGTACGAGTATGACCAAAGTTCAAGAAAAATAAAGATTTGTCGGGAACTGGCGTAGGTTCACATTCTTAATAGAGATGCTTTAACAGCGGAGAACCGCTAGATCGTGCACGAGGAGGTCCACCACAATAGAGAAGATCCTATGCTGCAGTCTTTGCTTCAGCAGACTCTGCTGCAGGTCAGATCACCTATCCCCCACTTCGAGATGAAAGCCCACTATCCCCAGCCCTTTAGGAGGGTCGTTGGAACCTCATTCGACGTTCCTCGTGTATTACAGCTCCTGCTGTAAATGGCATTTACAGCAGACGACTGATTTCCCCACCACAACTGCAAACCCGTGCGCAACTACAAACCCGTGCACGTCACTCGATGAGTGGCTTCCCGAGGTTACAGCACTCTGCTGTACAGCAGATAATCGGAGCCCCGTTCCTTTTCCCTGGTAGATGACGCCAACATTTAATTCATGTTACATGTGCTCCTCGATTAATTTCACCCGGGCTGGTTAATCTTTGCGGTGTCCTTTTGAACTAACAGGAAATTTGACTTCATCTCAGTACTATTACGTGCATATCACGGGGTTCACAAAATTGATTTTTTATGATTTTTGGGAGATGCTATTGCATTTAAGAAAATTTCACATTAGGCTGATCGATCATACAGATAATTTTCCGTTCCGTCTACTAAATTAATGTAACAGCGCGCAAAATAGGACGTCATCGTACCCACCTTCTTCATTATTAGAGCTTTGGTCTTGCAGGGGATGGTTCCGCTGATATCGACGGAGGGGATCCATCAGCTTCACATATTCATCTTCGTCCTCGCCGTCTTTCACATTCTCTATTGCATACTCACTCTGGCTCTAGGCAGATTGAAGGTACATTAACAAGATGTTTGTATCTACATTCACATACTATACGAAACAGAACAAAACGATTAACACCTCGAGTTCTTCTGTCTCGTTGAAGATGCGAAGCTGGAAATCGTGGGAGCAGGAAACGAAGACAGCGGACTACCAGTTCTCTCACGGTAACGTCAATTCTTCTTCCTCTTCTTGTTCGGAGAAGATGGTCCTCGCAAAGCACTGATCTTGACATTGGGTTTCGAAACCGCAGACCCCGAGAGGTTCCGCTTCACGAGGGATACGTCGTTCGGCCGGAGACATCTGAACTTCTGGAGCCACTCAACCGTCCTCACTTGGATTGTAAGAACTAGATCCCAACTCATCACATTCGACTTCAGATTTTTTGACACCGTAGACGGAGAAGAACCGACATCCATTTAGCACGTGGATTAGCAAATGGGTTGCTATTAAATTGTGATTATGTTACCTGCATTTTTGTATGTAGGTGTGCTTTTTCAGGCAGTTCTTGAGGTCAGTGTCCAAAGTAGACTACCTGACCCTGAGGCACGGTTTCATCATGGTAATTTGCTATGCCATTTTTTTGCCTTTTTTTTCTATACACATGGAGAGAACTGACATATCTTGGCGTTGATCAGGCACATTTGGCTCCGCGAAGCCAGGCGACATTCGACTTCCAGCAGTACATTAACCGCAGTCTGGAAGAGGATTTCAAAGTCGTAGTCGGGATAAGGTATGCCTTCTTTTCTTCGATCCATTCCAGAAGAATGGACATAGATACATATGCGCACACATGTATGAGCGCGAATATAATATCCATATCTGCAACAATTATAACAAATAACTAACAGTTTCTGAAGGCTTCCCTAATTGCAAAACTATCAGTTGAAAAAACCCACTAGGATTATCTGACTCTAGCAATTGATCACTTTTCTGCAGCCCATTGATCTGGTTCTTTGCTGTGGTCTTCCTGATATTCAACACTCACGGTATGCAGCAACCAAACAACTGCCTGATTTAGAGAGAGAAAAACACATGAATGTTACAAAACATGATGGATTGATCTTGATTTTTTTTACGTGCAATAGGGTGGAACTCCTACCTCTGGCTCCCGTTCATCCCCCTGATTGTAATGCTTCATCACACATTGAGCTTAACTGAACCTCTTAATACAGAGAAACCGGAAAGTTTGACAGACGTACATGTGATCTGCAGATACTCTTGCTCGTCGGGACTAAACTCCAGGTGATCATAACGAGGATGGCGGTGCAGATTATGGGCAGAGGAGACGTGATTAAGGGCGTACCGGTGGTTCAGCCAGATGACCATCATTTCTGGTTCAATAGCCCTAAGCTCCTGCTCGAACTCATCCACTTTGTTCTTTTCCAGGTACTTGCAGTGCATAAACTACAGAGCACATGACATTAAAAAGTTAAAAGGTGCTAGCAGTTTGTCATGAGTAAATTGCTTAGATAAATGCAAACAACATTATTCTACAGAGACCAACACACCTACGATAAGGGAGTTCAGTTCGGGAATAAACACGAATAAGGATGGGGAATAAGAAGAATAAGGGCCTATTCTGTTCGGTTGGAAAGATAAGAATAAGGTGGAATACAGGTAGATAAGGTGGAATAACGATAAGAATAAGGGTGAAATAAGGTGAAATAATGAGATGTGGATGTGAATAGTTGTATTCTCGGGAACCACACCGGGTAGGGAATTAACCTCTTATTCCAGTACTTATTCTCCAAACGAACATAGCCTAAGAGACGTCTCCCTACGGTAGATATACTGCCATTGAGAGACTCAGTAAATTACTAAGAGCCATAAAAATATGCAAAATTTCAGCAGGTAACAGGAAGATAATTGATACAGTATATGCTATCATCTTCTGTAAAACGAGGGAGTTTACTGGGGCATTTGTTAAATACGAAGTTTAAAAGATTGTTCTTGTAAGGCTTACATGCTTATAGTATGCATACGACTAATCAAGATTCCTGCCATATGCTTGAGATATAATTTTACTCATCCCTTTTTTGCATTTTCAGAATGCCTTCCAGCTAGCCTTCTTCGTATTTACAACGGTAAGCTCAACGAAGCCAGCATCTTTAAATCCCAATTACTGAATTTACTGAAAACATATCCCCAACATGACCAGAATATTTCCTGAACTTGTGGTGATCTGTTTTTATTCCTGCAGTACAAATTCGGCATCAACTCATGCTTCCATGAGCACACGCCAGATGTCGTTATCAGGATATCCATGGGGTCAGATTCTTAAACAGAAAATCAAGATCAAGGCTTATGAGAAACCAGCAGGTCGCGTCTAATCCCGATCCTGATCCTAATGTCTGAATTTCAAAATGATGGCAAGGATCGGAGATCAGACTGGACCGGAGCTGTTAAGATCAAACCAGAACCTTGACTGCGCTAGTAGAATATTTAGACTGGATGCTAACCATCGTTCATTTTTTCTTTATCAGGGTTCTCATCCAGATACTGTGTAGCTATGTGACCCTTCCCCTTTATGCACTGGTGACACAGGTACAGTGATCATAAAAGGAGACCAGATTGTCTGCAGTACTGCAGACTCTGCACTAAAATCAGGATAGCGATTCACACGAATTTCCACAGTACAGGCCCATAAAAAGTACGAATTCGTGTGAACCGCTCGATCAAGATCGAGCGGCTCCGGTGATCGATGATTTTATTGCAGAGTCTGCAGTACTGCAAACGATCCTCTGCTCATAAAAGTAGCGAAGTTTTACTGAAATAAAAGACCATCTAAACTATGCAATGTGGTATGGATGTACAGATGGGTTCTAACATGAAACCAGCCATCTTCAACGACCGGGTAGCGACAGCTCTCAGGAAGTGGCACCAGCAAGCCCGGAAGCACCTCAAAGAGAACCGTAAATCTGGCAGTGTAACTCCACATTCGACAAGTCGACCAGCTACACCAACACACCGATTCTCCCCCGTACATGAAAGGATGTCACCCGTACACCTGCTGAACTACTACCAAAGTGAAATGGACAGCATCCATGCCTCACCAAGGAACCATATATCGGACGCCGATCGAATGGACATCGAGAAGACAATCACTGCATCATATAGATTGCAAAGGGAAGGATCTTCCAACTACCGTAGTAGCGATGGCTCCTCACACAGGAGAGTCGCAACACAAGAAGAAACGGACGAGGTCAGGGAAATCAAACCAAATCCTCTACACAATGTGAGACCATCAACAACAGAAACTGAGGAGGCACGAATATCCATCGACTTCTCATTCGATAAAAGGCGAGCCCTGCAATGAAGAGGCCCTTCACAGGGCATTGTGAGAAGAACGAAATGTCCTTCAACAGGTCTGCTCCAGGCTCCACCATGAGCACGTATATGTATAAGTCAGGCCATGCACAGAGTCTCAGGAGTCTATATGAGCTACCATTTTTCATTTCTATGAGATAAACATTTGTACTTCGAGTCCGGTCCATTTGTACTTCGAGTTCGGCCCGGTCCGGTCCGAGCATGATATTATTGAAATCCGACCTATTTGTACATTGGGTTCGGGCCGGACCCGAACTTTTCGGGTCAAGGTCAGGTCCGAACCGACCCGACCCAATGCTCCACCCTACTACTATTATTATTGTACCGTTATTAATATTATTTTTCTGTTAGATTCATCGAGTACATAAAAAACACTTAATTAGTTAAGTTCGTAGGAGACAATTTAGGGACGACGCTTGATATTTGGTTGAAGATATGTATATAATTGAAAGATATGTATATACAATACATATTGTAGATATGTATATATGTACAATATATGATGTATACAATATAATTATAACTAGAAGCTATATTTATATAACCTAAACCCGAGACCAAGTCACCATGGATTGATCGACAAACAAATAAGTAGGGGGAGATAAGGAAAGAAAATCACAAAAAGAAGTAAATATACATTCTACACGTTCTTCACTATTTGTCAAATAATTATCAAATCTTCATTTATTTTAATTAATTTCGATTTATATATTTTTTACCAAACTCTTTTCATAATTATTTCTAAAAATGTATAGAAAAAATATAAAAATATGATAAAAATAATATCTTGTACATATGCCAAGAAATCTAACTTATAAATTACCAATTTCTCATCTTCCAAACATCATAACTTTCTAATGAGAACTTCGATTTCATTCTACTCACTTTAAAGTTCATAAAATAATATTCTCTAATTAATGAAGGTGATTTCACTAAAATCGGAGTCCGTTTGCAAAAAGTCAATTTTGGGACCTAATGACAACGAGGTTTCTGGGCTATTTATTTTATTTAAAACACATTATTTATATTTTCATTAATTTAATAATTTTAATTATTTTCATGATCTTGTATTTCAACCATGATCTATTTTAGAATTTTTTGGCTTTATTTAATATTTTAAATAAACCAAAAACACTAATTTATAGATGAATTTGAACTGTGTAATTTATACCCGTATTTATTGATATATTTAAATTAATTTATTAAAATCGATAAAAATTCACATATACTTTATTTATTATCCTAATAATTAATAAAAATATAAAAATGATATGTTATTTGTTAAATTATTAAATTAAAAATCAAATGCCTATTTATCAAGTATTATTTATACTTGCTTATTAAAATAATAATTATGTTTCGTTAAATATTAACTTTTTTATTAAAATAAATTATTTTTTAAATTAGGTAATTTAATTATCTACCTTTATCATTTTTATACCTATTTGGAATAGCATTATTTATTATTTACTACTTAATTATTAATGTTATTTATCTCTTGGCCAACCAGGTGCCGACATGTGTCAGCGCCAGGTGCCTCTTCCTCAAGAAGCTGTTGTAGCTTCTGTTGCAACCGGCCAATGTTCATCTAATTATTCCTGCATCCTAGTTCACCCAGAATCCAATCCAAACCCTCCATTACATCCTCTTAACATCCTACTCCCATACCTACCATTGATTCTAACCTAATCCTTCACCATTTCACCTATAATCGATCATAAGTTTCTTAGTTGCAACTAACTTCTCCAACCCATAACTAGTTGGTTGAACCTCATCCTTCCTCACTTCATTCCGGCCACCTCCAGTGACGACAGTGCCTAGGTGTTCCTCCGCGTGGAAGAAGATCCATCGGTGGAGACGTTCTAAGGCGTATGTTTTCCTTGCATCGCCGCTTCACGCACGTGCAGCTCTGGCAAAGATCGGTCGTCGAGTGAAAACCTGAGGTAATACACCTCATTTCTATGATCTTCCTCCATTTCCTTTCATCCATTGATCTTCGAGCCTAATTAGTTTAGCTAATCACCTAATTAGATGCCTTAATCTTCATTCTATCGATTACCATTGAAGAACCTCGCTAATTTGATTCACATTTTGTTCTGGGCTACCCTCTTCCTGGAATCTTTTTGAACTACAAGAATTCTTAAACTTTTGGTAGATTCCATCGTAAATCAAGCATAATCATCTTCTTGCGGGGTTGGCATTGCATCTGGAGCGTCATCATCAGTTATCAGATCGCAGCTCACCATCATCTGGAGCCTCGAAGATATTCATCTTCATCTATTAGCAGCAGGCCATCTAGGGTGTTTAAACCCTAGAACCTCACAGATTCCACCGCCGCCATCTCCACTCGTTCTCACCGCAGGAGAGCTCGGAGGGAGAAGGAGACTCCCTCCTGGCCCTACAGGAGCCTTGCCTCCGCCATCCCACCGCCAGAGATCATCCAGAGAGGAGAAAATCGTCATCACCGCACCAGAATCAGGGAAGAACAATTCCAAGAACTCGCTTTACAAGTGCATGACGCGTAGCATCATCTGCCGACCGCGATCGCGCTACGCAATCTAATCTCGGACATTATTAGCGAAATGGTGGAAATTTTACAAAAGCAGCCCTTGCAACTACAAGATTTCATCCGTGCCTCCAGAGCTTTCACATATTTACATTTAGGTCCCCACGCGAGGAACTAAGTGTAATAATTTCCTATTTATCTTACAATTAGGTCCCTGACCAGGGACCTAATTGAAAGAAAGCATTTATTTCTTTCTTGAATTTTTCTTTTATACATTAGCACTAAACATTGAACACTTTTAGACCTTGGACATATTATTCTATCATCGAGTATTTCTTTTCATTTATGTTCTAATTTTTTTGACGTTTTCTTCACGCTTTTATTGCTTCATTTTGATTTAATTTTTTTTCGCTTTTTTCGAGCCCACTACTCGAGTGTTTTCTCTATTATATAGTATTATCTACCTACTCTATTTTGTCACATATTATATAGTAGATAAATTGTTTGAAATAATACCTCTTTGAAAACTAAATAAAAATTGGGAAAATAAAATCAAATAAAAAGTTTTAAAAACTAAAATTGATAAAAAGAGTTTTGTTGATTTCTCGCTTTCTTCGAAAAGAAATAAAAATCACAAAAATATTATTTTCCTCAAAAACTGTAGTCTATCTATTCTTATAAAATACGACATCAACATACATACAGGAATCAGATTTTCAACATGTCATGTTTAAATCAATGTATGTATGCATCTAGATCATTATTGACAAGAAAAATATCTGTTTTAAGAATGTATGCATATTAGAGCAAGGGAAAATCCGAAAACAAACATCATGGCAAATGATGTGACAAAGAAAAAGAGAGTTAGATATCACAACCGAAGCATCCTGTTGTAGGACTCCCATTATAGAGACGTGATGAATCTCCATTTCATCACCTTTATTCTATCATTTTGGCCTTAAAAACCCTAGCAAATGCATGTAAATAGCATCTACTTGTACATAATAGCATTCATTATTTATTGTATTAATTGTATATAAAATAAGGTTTTTAATGCCAAAATTATAGAATAAAGAGAAGAAAAGAAAAAGGAATAAAATATTGCAAATATTTTATGACCCTAACCCCGAGACCAAGGCCAGCATGGAATTGGTCGACAAGGAATAAAGTAGGGGGAGATAAGGGCCAGTATACAATAAATACCTCATTTATTAATTCATTTATTTATGCATTTTTGGTACCTATTTTGTACATAATTATTTATTCATCAAATAAAGAAACTTTGTTCATAAAAGTTGTAGATAATAATGTAAATAAAAATACAAAATTGAGTTTGTGTAAAAATAATACCCAGTGTACATTTTATGCACAAAATAAAAAGCCAAAATCTCAACTTCACAGACCCATATCTTGCAAATAAAAACTCCAAATCACCCAAACTCACCTTTAATTGTATATAGCATTTCATAAACTATTTTATCAAATTGGTTTCATAATTTTTGGAGTCCATCTGTGGAAGTTAGGTTTTTAGCCCTTCTTGTACATAATACCTGATTAAAATATTCATTTTATTCAATATTCATTATTTTTATAAAGGGATATTTACACCCATAACCCTGAGTAATATGGTAATTACCCCAGGAACCCTCGATAAACACTAATTATCCTCAGGACCCTGAATAACCACGCCGTTTAACATCCATAACCTTCCGTTAGTTTCATTCGTTAACTCAACCAGATGGTTGAGTTAATCTAACCAATCCGCGATCTACGGTTGGGATTAACCGAATAAAAAAAAGAAAGGAAAGGAAGAAGAGAAGGTGGGGTGACAAGGAAGATGACACAGCAGGGGCTCCGAGGAGCTTGCAGGCCGGACTTGGGACTTGCAAGCAGGCGACGACGGGCAGTGGGAACTCCGAGGGGCGTGCGAGTTCCGAAATGGGAGAGGACTTGGGGTTTGGAGGGACCTAAGGAGGGGAGGTGGTTGCAGAGGCGACGAGCTCGCAGCGCGGGAGGGGGGGGAGTGGAGCTCGCGGCGCGGGGGAGGGGGTTAGAGCTCGCAAGCTCGTAGCGCGGGGGAGGGGTTGCAGAGGCGACGAGCTCACAGCGCGGGAGGGGGGTTGCAGAGGCGAGGGAGGGGGAGAGTGGAGCTCGCGGCGCGGGGGAGGGGGTGAGCTCCCAAGCTCGTAGCGCGGGGGGATGCAAAAGCGACGAGCTCGCAGCGCGGGAGAGGGGGGGTTGCAGAAGCGATAGGGGGGGTGTCGCAGAGGCGATGGGGAGGGGGGGAGGTGTTGCAGAGGCGACGGGGAGGGGGGGGAGAGGGAGGTGTTGCAGAGGCGACGGGAAAGGAGGGGATGGAGCTCGCAAGGAGGGGGGTTGCAGAGGCGACGGAGCTCGCAAGCTCGCAGCAGGGGGGGTGCAGAGGCGACGGGGAAGGGGGGGATTGCAGGAGGCGACGGGGGGCAGGGGTGGTGTTGCAGAGGCGAGGCGATGGAGCTGGTGGCGCGGGGGAGACAGGAGGGATGCTTGGATCGTGAGCTGGGGCGCGGATGAGCTCGCCGGCCGGGGGTAGGGGGTGCTGGATCTCGCGAGCAGTGGAGGCGTGGATGAGCTCGCTGGCGGGGGAGGGGATGCTGGACCTCGTGAGCTGGGGCCGGAGGCGCGGGGCGAACATGAGAGAGCGGGCCAGCTTTTAGAGGGGAGGGGGACATGATTTTGCCGGTGCCGAGCTCGCATGTGGGGCCGGATGCGCGAGGTGGGAGAGGGAAGGTTGCGGCGTAGGCGCAGGCAGAGGAGGGAGGCTTGCCTAGGAGAGGGGCATCTTGTTTCACAGAATGGCATCATGTTGAAAATATGATGTCTTCCGAAGGGCAAAATGGTCAACATATTTCTTTTTCCGTTGGGGTTAACGGAGCATTCAGACGGAAATTGACACGGGGTTATGCCATGTAAAGGTTAAGCATTATTCGGGGTTTTGGGTGTAATTCGTGTTTATCGAGGGTTCCTGGGGTAATTACCATATTACTCAGGGTTATGGGTGTAAATATCCCTTTTATAAATTTATATTTTAGGATCTTGTAAGTAATGTATATAATTCATATACATATTAGCCTTAGAATAAAACCAAAAAGAATTTGTAAAATAAAATAAGTCTATGTAATATATATAGGCAAAATACCTATGTGGAGTATGTACATAAATAAAAGAGGAAAACATTCTTTAATTATTTAATTCTTTTATATTTTTGTAATAATGTATATATTATATATATCATATTAAAAATACAAAGCTAAAATAAAAACAAATAAAATTCATTAAATAAATAAATTATATAGGTAAAATACATATATGCATACTTACATATACATATATACAAATGTAAATAAACTCATAAAAATTAAATAAAAATATATTTATACTCATAAAAATAAATTATAAGTTTATAAAATAAGCCAATAAAATAATAAAAGAAAATAAATAAATTAAAATTAAAATACATAAAAATACATGTAAATACATACATATACACATTATTAAATTAAAACCATAATAAAACACCTCGAAAAATTCAATAAAAATCAGGAATAAATACTACATGAAATGATACACATTTTTTATTTTATAAGCAAAAATTAATAAAGTCATTTACTATGTTAAATAATTCATTTTCTAAATAAGGTTCCCTGTTTTGGCGTTTAGCGGCTGAGGTGGACCAATCAGGTCCCTCCGCGAGTTGACCCCGGTCAACTTGACCTCCAGGCGCCTGAGTTGACGCAGACTGTCTTTTCCCCTCTTTTCTTGCCTTTTTCCCGCGTGGCTCAGTGATCAATCGATAACAGTCATTTCATGAGATTTGTTCTCCTTTCATCCGTGATCCCCGCTGATCGTTTAGATCCTATGTACATAGATTGTATCGCCGGCTACGGCCTGGTCAATAAGGGTGCCCAACCTGTCTATAAATAAGGAACCACCGCCCCCCTCGCCAAATTTGGTCAGCTTTTCAGCCAATCCCTTCCCAGAATTCGGTCCTGGCGATGCTCCTGGTGACAGGAGGAGCTCGCCAGCACTTTGAATCGTTCGGAGAGGCGGAGGTTGCACACATGGTGGCGCTCCGGCAGCCACCCTGCTCCCTGGAGTTCCTCCAGGTATAAGAGCTGCGCCTTTACATTTTTAGGTAGATTTTTGTTCCAGCATTTTATTCCTGCATTTTATTTCGCATTTAGATTCGTAGCTTAGCCTAGTTTAGGTAATTCGAAGTTCGTCGGAGCTCTGCTCCGGCGGCTTCTCCACCGTGCCCTCGTTGTTTTCCGACCACCATTTCACTGCCATTTCGTTCCCCTACGCCTTCTCCACCTTCCAGCCACCTTGTCCAACCGGATTCGCTTCTGAATCCGCGAATCAAAGTTCCTCCACCACCCTTCGCCGGAGCTTCTTCGCTCACCTTCATCCCTGTGCTTTCAGCTTCAAACCCCGGGTCGAGGGAGACGCCCTCGAGCCCCTCTACCTTCCTGTGCAGGTTAGGTGCGAAGAAAGGCACCAGGAGACGTTTTCCATGCAGGCGGAGGTACCTGGAGCGCCGCTTCTTCTTCGAGCTCGCTGCGTCGCTCCGGTGTGCCTCCGGCCGATCCGACACCTCCAAACGATAGAGCAACCCTCCAGGAAGCGAATTGGACCTTCAGGAGCAACGATGGTCGGCCGGAGAGCGAGATCCGAGCGGGAGAAGCTCGCCCCGGCGAGTCTTCTTCCCTGTTCTTCCACGCGTCCTCTCAGCCGTTGGATGAAGACGAAGGCCCAGATCGAGCAGCAGTCGTCCGATGGAGCGATGCTACGACCGTCAGATCTCACGCGAGATCTAATCTCCTCCGCTCATCGGCGAAGCGTCATCGGCACACGTGGAGGCGCCACGTGTATAAGTGAATGCAGATCAGCCGTCCATCAGCGCCACGTTGGGGGTAATTTGCACATCTTGCCCCTGTCATTTTTGTATTTAATTTTTGATATTGTAAATTATTTCGCACGTTGTAAATAAAATGTGTATTTTGCAGTAGGACCCCTGAGTTCCCTGAAATTACATTTAGGTCCTCCCGCGCCTCACGTGCAGTCCCACGTGAGGCGCGTAAAAATTGCATGTAACCCCTGGCGGCTTTTGTTAATGGTAAAATAGTTCTAAAAATTTAAATAAATGTTTATTCATGTTGTATTTTTGCACTGACGCCCCTGGAATTTATTATATTTGCAAAAATATTCCTGCCAGGCTTAATTATTTTTGTGTCTTTTATCCATTTATTAAAAATACCTAGATGGCTTCTAAAAATCAACACAAATTAGGATAGATGCTCCATGCCATGCTTGTTCACGGCCATGCTTTATTTTGCATTTTTTGCATTTCTCCTAATTACTAAAAATGAAAAGAAGCCCATTTTTGCACTGTCTAAATTAGAAAATACAAAAAAATTAGAAAATGTTTTTGAAAAATCCCAAAAAAATTATATATGGTATAATTATGTATATATTGAGTCCAGAAATTGAAAAACCCTAAAAATATGAAAAAGAAAAATAAAAAAATCAGAAAGCTCCAAAATCTAACAAAAAAATTAGAAAAATATTAAAAAGCAAAAAAATTATATCTATATATATATTTTAAGCATTTATATCTATATATATCTATATACTATATTACTCCTCTTTCTCTCTCTTCTTATATATATCTCTTTATACATATCTTTATATATATATTTATTTATTTAACTAAAAATATAAAAAGAAAATATAAAATATAAAAACAACATAAAAATTATAAAAACAAAAATATAAAAAAATATAAAATCCAAAACCCACAGAAACAATAAATGGACATGAACAATGGATTGAATAAATGATACATCACATACATTCCATTCGCCTCCCAGTGTTCGACCTCTACCTGTACTTACACCTATACACATTTACATGTAGAGTTATAATAAATTTTAACTCCACATTTTTTGATATTCATTGCATATATTTATTGTGGGTTAATTGTTGATCGATCTGGGGATCTTTAAGTGGTCGACTCAGCGACTGGATCTCTCGCCTTGTGAGACATCTAGACCCTTGATTCTCCCCATCCATCAAATGGCGCCGTTGCCGGGGAGGCAACGGATTTTGTATGATTTTTGTGAGCTTATTTGATCATTTATTCAATTATTTGCTCATGTCCATGATTTAGTCAGTTATTTGGTTTTTATTTCTATTTGAGATTACTTGATTGACTGCTCTGACCATTTCTTTCCTTTGTCTTTGATGCGAGGGACCGCCAAGCGAAGGAGGACCTCCTAGGAGGACCTATGCACCCAAGCAAGGCGGAGTTGGCTCTTCTATGCCACGCCAACAGGAGAGAGCACCCATGACAGAAGAAGGAGAATTTTTGAAGACAGTCTCTATTTTCATGCATTTTATTTTATTTCATTTTATTATGTATATTCATGTGAGAGAGTGACACTTACAAACATGTAATAATACAGGACTCTCACAGGTACACTTCGACTCCCGAGGTCCAGTGCCCGAGGGATGGTTCCCTTGGGGGCCTCGATGATTTTTGATGCTTTTCTTTTATTTTTAGTTTATTATTTTGTGTGAATGAGCCTTAGCTTAGGAGTTGCTTGCTCGGAGAGTTAGGTCCAAACACCCTAATATTTGCATGTACCTATAGTTCGGTTTGGATCTAGATCAAACTCTAAACAGTCGTTCATTTATCTCTTAGCCTTTGTGCCACAGCGAGCCCCGCAAAGCGCTTTCTCCTAAGCTCAAGTGTGTTGAGTACAGAGGAGGGGTGAGCCAAGACCAGACTTTTTGAGGCTAAAGGTGAATGAGCGACTTGTGGTGCTTCACGATAATAGCAATTTCTGAACCTAGGGCGATTTCTTCGGTTTGCATTTGCATATAGCATAGGTTTCAAATTCTGTTATGCATCGCGCATGGAGAGAGCTGGGAGGCACTGTAAGTCTTCTTACTTGGCATGCATCATCGTTTTCCGACTTGCATGACTTTTCCGATCTTCTCCCTCTGTTTTTGCCCACCTAGGGTCTTAATGGAAATTGGAACCTCGATAGGCACGTGCATTGAAAATACCCAAAAAGTGATAACTTGAATAAAATCGAGACTGTTAACTCTGTTGGACTTAAAAATAAAATGTAATGGATTCCTTGTCTTGGGGAGAGCAACCCCCTCATTGGATGCGTTTTAAAATGCTCACGTACACACTAAGGAGTAGAGCCCAAATCCAATTAAGCCTCCTAAGTGATTGTACAATTTTTGTGATTCTCACCTAACTCTAAAAATGAAAAGATAAATGACTGTCACATGATGGTCTTCACTGTGTTGAGTAGGTGAATCGGGGGTTTTGCTTTGTGTCTTGATTGTGACTTGGAGTTCATTGTGTTTTTCTTTCATCCCTAGAGTAGTCGGTCCCACCGAGTGAGTCATGCATTTTTTTTATTTTATTTTTGAGTCTCTCTACCTCTCTTATACATACAGCTCTTCATATTGCATTGAGTCATGATATTGGCGCTTGAGCTCAATCATTCTTCGCCAAGTCCTCTGTTTCCCTCTTCTTCACCATCTTCTTCGTATCCATTGTATCATCTTCTCTGGTTCGGGGAGAGCCCTCCCCTTGAACCACAATTTTGACGGTGTTCCCGCTTTGTGTGGAACACCCAATTTTGTCTATGTCCCGATATTCTCGCCCGCCCTCCTCGTACCCTCTGTATCACTCTTCTACCACCCACGATATTGGCACGCCCGCTCAATCAGCTTCTCCACCCCTTTGTGTACCCTTCTTATTCATCTCCCTCGTGTCCCCCGTATCATCTCTCCCTTTACCCGGGAATGCTGTGCATATTGATGAGGCCCGCATCGAGGATTATTTATACAGATTATTGGTGTAAGTCAGGCATGATGTTGAGGTTGATATCGATTTGGTGGATTTGTCTTTGATACATGCATATGGGCTTCTTGAGGATTTTTGTTGATGCATAGAGCATAGGTGTGGGGCATTATTGACGAATTTTAGTTCTCGCACACCGGATTGGGGATGTGATGTAATGCAATGATTCGATGAAGATTTCATGAGCATTGATTGATCTATCTCTTTAAGGTTCCACTCATCTTGATTTTTGAGGATTGACTGATTATTCTACTTTGGATTTCTTGATAAAGGTGTGCGGAATCGACATGATATCTCATCTTCCTGATTGACCCATCCTTGATCTCCTGACTCTCTGATCCACCCTGGCACTTAGAGGATTCCTGACTATTTTTCGTGCCCTCTCAGCTGACTAGATTGACCCAAGGGATGTTTGGTGAATGACATGATTATTTGCTCCCTTGCATGATCTTATGCCCTCCAAATGATTGAATGATTTATTGCTTTTGAGGACCTGAGATGACTTGCCAGCATTCCCATGACCTACATTGATCTAGCTCGCATTCCTCCCCGAGGACTATCTGCGGGAGAATGCGATAATTTCTAGGACTGCGGTTTCATTCACTGCTTGGGTCACCATTGTGATGGGACCTGAAACCGAGTCAAGATGAGGTGCTTGATTGGCCTCCCCCTGTGATTGTGTGCCTGACCTGTCGGTACACGAGGCCAATGTACTTGACTCATCTGAGCCCGCTCTCCTTGACGGTCCTCGCAAGGCAGAGCTCTACTTTCCTTATTATTCCATGCCTAGCTCGTAGCTCCCCGAGGGTTATCTGCGGGAGACTATGACATATTTCAGACCTGATTGGTCTCTTCTGTTGGTAGCCGCCTTGTCGGCTACTGAGACCACTATGTGGATCCGTCTGATGGATCCAGCTCCTTTGAGCCCGCTCTCCTTGACGACCCTCGCAAGGTAGAGACACGTTCTGACTATTCTTTGCTTAGATCGCAGTACTCTCCAAGGACTATCTGCGGGAGACTGCGACACTCTCTTTACGCTCGGTTCCCACTTCTGACTGTGTCTCCTATCTGATGGAGCACGGAATCGAGTCGTCTGATATATATGATTTTTGATCCCATCTTGAGTTGCCTATCCGATCTGCGGATCATGGACCTATCTGATTAGACTCCTTTGTGTCTGCTCGCCTTGATGGTCCTCGCAAGGCGGAGCTTCTGGTATCTGCTATTCCCATGACTAGTTGGCAGCCCGCTCCCCAAGGGTTATTTGCGGGACGCTGCCACACTTTCTTGATTTGACGGTCTCTTCTGCTGGTAGCCGATCTGTCGCCTACCGAGACCGTTTCTATGATCCGTCTGATGGATCAAGCTCCTTTGAGCCCGCTCTCCTTGACGACCCTCGGAAGGGTGAGCTTCTGTTCTGATTATTCATTGACTAGTATGTACAACTCCCCGAGGGTTATCTGCGGGAGGGTACATCACCTTGTAGGTACTCGGCTTCATTTCTGGTGTCTCCTATCTGTGGGAGCACGAAACCGAGTCTTCTGAGCTTTTTACCCGGTCTCCTCCCTGGTTGTGTCTCCTATCTGATGGAGCACGGAGCCGAGTACGCTGATTATTTTCTGATTTTGCTCACCTTGAGGACCCTCGCAGGGTTGAGCCATGGCTTACGGTATTCGGTGTGTACTTATGATCTTTCTACCTCACCATCATCGGGTACCATGGTGTCTCCTATTATCTATCTTCCATATCTGCTTGAGACCATGATTAACCGGAGGAGTCTGTACTGCTCTTTCTTCCTCCCGGTCTTACGGTATCGGCTTTGTTCCCTCATGTTGACTATATGAGCCGATCATCAGCTTCACGCTACCGGTCCCTACTTTACTTCCCGATCTGATTATCCCCGGTAGCCGACACCCACCTAACTGCATATCCGGGTGTCTTTTCACCTTCTGGCTGCGTCCTCGTTCTCACAGGGAGACGACGACGAGAGCACGGTAGTCGCTTATCAGATATCGTCCTGTACTTCACTAGTTTATTCACCACTTGTATATACGTGTGCCTTGTTCATTCTTTCTCCCGCATGTTATGTGTGCCCTAGATCTATAGCCATATCTTTGTGTCTACACTTAGGACGTACCTTGTCCTAAGTGTAGGGGGGGTACACACCGAGTTGTTCTTTCGTCGTTCAGTTTCGTCACTCCTGTTGTTGCCTATACTTAGGGATATCTCACCCTAAGTATAGGGGGAGTAATGCGTATATTCTACGCGATCTTTTCATCGATCTGTATATATCTCTTCTTTTCTTCTTTTCTTCTTTTCCTTTCCTATATTTTGTATCTAAATAAAAGGTGTCGCCCCTTTGTGTCAGTTTTCTGTACTTAGGACGTACTTTGTCCTAAGTATAGGGGGGGTGCACCCCGGATTTGTTCATCTATTTATTCCCACCCTTGACCCTCCCTGCTTTGTGTACAGTCTGCTATACTTAGGACTACTTGATCCTAAGTATAGGGGGGACGGTCAACTTCTATTTCCTTGATCTCTTATTCGTATATTCTTTAGACTTGTCTATACTCAGTACGAGTTATGTCTTTTATTTCCTTTTCGATCTATGAGCACATAGCTCAAGCTAAGTATAGGGGGGTCGTATATACTATGTATATACTTTAGCCATAACTCGTACTTTCGTATTCTCTTAATAATATGGCTAATAATTCATTAAAAACCCTTAATAAAAAGAGATGTGATTATTCCTCAAATTCTTTTGTATATACTGATTAATAAATCAGGTGAAAATATTTTTTGCAAAATCTTTGAAAAATAGTTGAAAATCATTGTGAACATTTATTGAAGACTATTTTGAAAACGTTTTGTTACATGTTTTCAACCTGTGTAAAAATGTGTGGTTTGTAAAAATTTATTTTCTTTGTGTGAAATAAAATATTTGAAAAATGATTTGCAAATGGTTTGAAAATTGATTGCAAAAATATTTTGAAAATCTATATATACTGTTTTGAAAAACCTTTGCAAAATGATTTTCAAATGTGTGTACATGTTTGTAAAAATGTTTGTAAAAATTATTTTGGACTATAGTTTTCAAAAATTGTTTGAAAAATTTGTGTCAAATAAATTTGAGGAATAGTCACATATATATAAAAAAAAGAAAAAAAAGAAAAAAAAGAAAGAAAATAAATAAATAAATAAATAAAAATAAACACAATTCTTTAATAAGTGTACATATATACCTATAAACAAAAACTAAATTGTAAATTCGTAATTCTTCTAAAATAAAGCTGCGCGCCCGTGTAAATAATTGTACATATTTTCTACATTGAGTGCCAAAATTATTTTATTTGCAAAAATTCTTTGTGTAAAAATTCTTCTCTTTGTTTTCAAAATCTTTGAAAAATTGCATTATCCTTTGCATATTTGTAAATAGCATTTGCATTGCATTCTTTTATTAAGCTTGATAATTGAACTAGTCCAATAAAGTCGAAGATTGGAGCTTGGTTGGACCTTACTGCACCTAACTGCACTGGAACCTTACGGGAACTAGGTTTAAGGTACTTCAGGTCTATTCAGACTTAATTCTTTGAGAAATCAGGTATGGGTTCAAGTCACCTCAACTGTCTAACTAGAACTATTCGAAACACACGTATGACTCTTGTCGACCGTGACCTAACTTGGACACTTGCACCTTTCACTTGGCTCAACTCAATTGGAGTGGTGAGGGGGTTGGATTTGCCAGTCTGAGACGCACACGGGTGGAAACATTCGTCCTCGTCTAGGGAGGGAAGTGCACCCCAACCTGGTCCAATAGCCATGAGGTCTAACGACAGGAGAGTGTGGGTTGCAATAATGCTTCAAAAGAGGGATAGTCTTCTGGCTCAAGAGGAAAAACTCCTTATGTAAATGCTGCTGTAAATAGTATGTTGAAAAAAAAAGAGAGAGAGAAACTCCAAAAAAGTGGACAGGCTTGTAAAATAAAAAAATAAAGTGCCTGCCGGAGTATGTATATATGTTGTATAGAAAATAAGCAAGCTTGAGCATCAAAGTTATACCATGTGAGCCTGCAGCTGGATGACTTGACTACACTGGTCTTGCATCCCAGGATAGGTAGCTACACTGGCTAACGTCCATTCTTTTCTCTACCCCCTCCTCTTGAGTTGGATGCCACTTGAACTTAGAAGGGAATACCCCGCTCCTCGAGGAAAGAGCTGTTGGATTAGGGAATCATTGGGTTGTCATTCTGGAGAAGTCAATCTCTTTGTCATTTCAGTTGGGGAGAGCCACTATCACTTATACGTACAAGTCAGCTTCATAGTCATAAGGGTTTGCGTATGATGTAGGCTAGCTCTGACCTGGCTATTGAGGTGATTTGAACCAAGTTCTGTGACTCTCGAAGGCTGTTGCGTTTTAAATTTGGTTTCCGACCAGGTTCCACACACACTTTCACACCAAGGTCTAACTTCAGCTCCAAACCTTGATTTTGTAAAGATAAGTTTAATAATCATGATCAATTCAATTTATTCTTTACATTCTTTATTTTTGCTTTTTCTTTTCTTCTTATTCTTTGTTCTTTTTGTACCTATTGCAAAAGTATTTGCTAGGGACTAGCAAAGGCAAGTATAGGGGGGTGATGAATCTCCATTTCATCACCTTTATTCTATCATTTTGGCCTTAAAAACCCTAGCAAATGCATGTAAATAGCATCTACTTGTACATAATAGCATTCATTATTTATTGTATTAATTGTATATAAAATAAGGTTTTTAATGCCAAAATTATAGAATAAAGAGAAGAAAAGAAAAAGGAATAAAATATTGCAAACATTTTATGACCCTAACCCCGAGACCAAGGCCAGCATGGAATTGGTCGACAAGGAATAAAGTAGGGGGAGATAAGGGCCAGTATACAATAAATACCTCATTTATTAATTCATTTATTTATGCATTTTTGGTACCTATTTTGTACATAATTATTTATTCATCAAATAAAGAAACTTTGTTCATAAAAGTTGTAGATAATAATGTAAATAAAAATACAAAATTGAGTTTGTTTAAAAATAATACCCAGTGTACATTTTATGCACAAAATAAAAAGCCAAAATCTCAACTTCACAGACCCATATCTTGCAAATAAAAACTCCAAATCACCCAAACTCACCCTTTAATTGTATATAGCATTTCATAAACTATTCTATCAAATTGGTTTCATAATTTTTGGAGTCCATCTGTGGAAGTTAGGTTTTTAGCCCTTCTTGTACATAATACCTGATTAAAATATTCATTTTATTCAATATTCATTATTTTTATAAATTTATATTTTAGGATCTTGTAAGTAATGTATATAATTCATATACATATTAGCCTTAGAATAAAACCAAAAAGAATTTGTAAAATAAAATAAGTCTATGTAATATATATAGGCAAAATACCTATGTGGAGTATGTACATAAATAAAAGAGGAAAACATTCTTTAATTATTTAATTCTTTTATATTTTTGTAATAATGTATATATTATATATATCTTATTAAAAATACAAAGCTAAAATAAAAACAAATAAAATTCATTAAATAAATAAATTATATAGGTAAAATACATATATGCATACTTACATATACATATATACAAATGTAAATAAACTCATAAAAATTAAATAAAAATATATTTATACTCATAAAAATAAATTATAAGTTTATAAAATAAGCCAATAAAATAATAAAAGAAAATAAATAAATTAAAATTAAAATACATAAAAATACATGTAAGCACATACATATACACATTATTAAATTAAAACCATAATAAAACACCTCGAAAAATTCAATAAAAATCAGGAATAAATACTACATGAAATGATACACATTTCTTATTTTATAAGTAAAAATTAATAAAATCATTTACTATGTTAAATAATTCATTTTCTAAATAAGGTTCCCTATTTTGGCGTTTAGCGGCTGAGGTGGACCAATCAGGTCCCTCCGCGAGTTGACCTCGGTCAACTTGACCTCCAGGCGCCTGAGTTGACGCGGACTGTCTTTTCCCCTCTTTTCTGGCCTTTTTCCCGCGTGGCTCAGTGATCAATCGATAACAGTCATTTCATGAGATTTGTTCTCCTTTCATCTGTGATCTCCGCTGATCGTTTAGATCCTATGTACATAGATTGTATCGCCGGCTACGGCCTGGTCAATAAGGGTGCCCAACCTGTCTATAAATAAGGAACCACCGCCCCCCTCGCCAAATTTGGTCAGTTTTTCAGCCAATCCCTTCCCAGAATTCGGTCCTGGCGATGCTCCTGGTGACAGGAGGAGCTCGCCAGCACTTTGAATCGTTCGGAGAGGCGGAGGTTGCACCCATGGTGGCGCTCCGGCAGCCACCCCGCTCCCTGGAGTTCCTCCAGGCATAAGAGCTGCGCCTTTACATTTTTAGGTAGATTTTTGTTCCAGCATTTTATTCCTGCATTTTATTTTGCATTTAGATTCGTAGCTTAGCCTAGTTTAGGTAATTCGAAGTTCGCCGGAGCTCTGCTCCGGCGGCTTCTCCACCGTGCCCTCGTTGTTTTCCGACCACCATTTCACTGTCATTTCGTTCCCCTACGCCTTCTCCACCTTCCAGCCACCTTGTCCAACCGGATTCGCTTCTGAATCCGCGAATCGAAGTTCCTCCACCACCCTTCGCTGGAGCTTCTTCGCTCACCTTCATCCCTGTGCTTTCAGCTTCAAACCCCGGGTCGAGGGAGACGCCCTCGAGCCCCTCTACCTTCCTGTGCAGGTTAGGTGCGAAGAAAGGCACCAGGAGACGTTTTCCATGCGGGCAGAGGTACCTGGAGCGCCGCTTCTTCTTCGAGCTCGCTGCGTCGCTCTGGTGTGCCTCCGGCCGATCCGACACCTCCAAACGATAGAGCAACCCTCCAGGAAGCGAATGGGACCTTCAGGAGCAGCGATGGTCGGCCGGAGAGCGAGATCCGAGCGGGAGAAGCTCGCCCCGGCGAGTCTTCTTCCCTGTTCTTCCACGCGTCCTCTCAGCCGTTGGATGAAGACGAAGGCCCAGATCGAGCAGCAGCCGTCCGATGGAGCGATGCTACGACCGTCAGATCTCACGCGAGATCTAATCTCCTCCGCTCATCGGTGAAGCGTCATCGGCACACGTGGAGGCGCCACGTGTATAAGTGAATGCAGATCAGCCGTCCATCAGCGCCACGTTGGGGGTAATTTGCACATCTAGCCCCTGTCATTTTTTTATTTAATTTTTGATATTGTAAATTATTTCGCACGTTGTAAATAAAATGTGTATTTTGCAGTAGGACCCCTGAGTTCCCTGAAATTACATTTAGGTCCTCCCGCGCCTCACGTGCAGTCCCACGTGAGGCGCGTAAAAATTGCATGTAACCCCTGGCGGCTTTTGTTAATGGTAAAATAGTTCTAAAAATTTAAATAAATGTTTATTCATGTTGTATTTTTGCACTGACGCCCCTGGAATTTATTATATTTGCAAAAATACTCCTGCCAGGCTTAATTATTTTTGTGTCTTTTATCCATTTATTAAAAATACCTAGATGGCTTCTAAAAATCAACACAAATTAGGATAGATGCTCCATGCCATGCTTGTTCACGGCCATGCTTTATTTCGCATTTTTTGCATTTCTCCTAATTACTAAAAATGAAAAGAAGCCCATTTTTGCACTGTTTAAATTAGAAAATACAAAAAAATTAGAAAATGTTTTTGAAAAATCCCAAAAATTATATATGGTATAATTATGTAAATATTGAGTCCAGAAATTGAAAAACCCTAAAAATATGAAAAAGAAAAATAAAAAAATCAGAAAGCTCCAAAATCTAACAAAAAATTAGAAAAATATTAAAAAGCAAAAAAATTATATCTATATATATATATATATATATATTTTAAGCATTTATATCTATATATATATCTATATACTATATTACTCCTCTTTCTCTCTCTTCTTATATATATATCTCTTTATTCATATCTTTATATATATATATATATTTATTAACTAAAAATATAAAAAGAAAATATAAAATATAAAAACAACATAAAAATTATAAAAACAAAAATATAAAAAAAATATATAAAATCCAAAACCCACAGAAACAATAAATGGACATGAACAATGGATTGAATAAATGATATATCACATACATTCCATTCGCCTCCCAGTGTTCGACCACTACCTGTACTTACACCTATACACATTTACATGTAGAGTTATAATAAATTTTAACTCCACATTTTTGGATATTCATTGCATATATTTATTGTGGGTTAATTGTTGATCGATATGGGGATCTTTAAGTGGTCGACTCAGCGACTGGATCTCTCGCCTTGTGAGACATCTAGACCCTTGATTCTCCCCATCCATCAAGACGGCACCCCCTCACTTTACTGACGCATAAGGTCTTGACGTGCCGCTCCCAGGGTACAACAGTTCCAAGCTCATCGAGGGTGCGTATTGTGCCTGAGCGTCCTTGAAAGTCACCTCTATAGACGAAGCCTGAGATCGTGAGAGGGAGAAGAGAGGTGGTGGGAATGAGAATTGCAAGTGTTTGTAACCCTACTCCACGACTTTGAAAGTGATACTTAAAGCCGTCAGGGCAGTTACGCAACGTGAGAGGATTAAGGGACACGTCCCTTGGAATTCAAACATGGTTAAAAAAACTGACTCGGTTTTTATTTCACGCCATGCCATGCCGCCACCGCAACCGCGAGCGCGACCGCATCACGCCCGCGCCCGAGCCCTTGCTTGGCCCGAACCAGCACAACACGGGCGGGCATGCATGCGTGCGTGCGTGTGTGGTGGTCTAAAGTCCTCTCTAGTCTATTTCCAGACTGGTCTCAGAACTTCCTATATAAAAACCAAGTGTCAGTTTTGACACTCCACTATGTGGGACTAAATAGCACCCCACAAGGTTGAAACATTGAATTTCAGGAATAGAGATACATTAATAGAACTTGATATTGATCATCAAATTGCATCAAAACACCCCAATAAAGTTAATTCCAACGATCCCCTACGAATCACTATTGAAATACAAAGAGACAAAAATATCCGGTTTGCACACTCTACTTTCAGTAAAGGTACCTTCCGGTTTGAACCTTTACCTGAGTTATCCCCTTTCACCATCATAAGAATAAAGTGAATTAAGTCTTGACCTTTAATCCTTTGATGTAATGCTATCGAGTGGTAACAACAAAATGAAGTCTATGGTTTCTGGTTTTGGTGTTATTAATGGCCATGCACCATACCCTGCTTCAAGAGTATATTAAGGATAAACCCCCATCCTCGGTGGTCCACAAAAATACTCGTATAGATGGCATTCTCAAAGGATGCATTGCTCACATCCTGCTTACAAAAAGATTGAATCCATTAAGAGCACAATGCTCAACCTTTTCATGCAGCTTTCAGGCACTCGACTTTTCAGGGATAGGACTCACATGCAAAGTATTGCATAATGAGTGCCAACCAGTTCCCCATACAACTTGTTTTCTCGTTGAACCTATTTTGTGGGATTTCCACTCATTTAGATTGGGTTGCTACTATAGGTAAACTCTCAGTGGATTTCAGCCCCATCCCAAGTCTGGATTTTTGGACTAAAGATCTATCAAGTCCCTTTGTAAATGGATCTGCCATCTTATGTTTGGTACTAACAAATTTCACGGCAATCAACTCCATAAGACACCAAATCCCTAATAGACTTAAGTCTAACTTGGATATGTCTTCTAGTTTTATGATTGTACTTTGAACTATTTACCTTTGCAATAGTAGTCATACTACCACAATGTAAGAAATCACTGGTGTCGGCTTACCACCATGGGAATCTCAGAGAAAAGCTTCCTAAGCCATTCAGCCTCTATACATGTTGTGTCCAAAGCACACAGCTTTGCCTCAAAAGTAGACCGAGCCAAGATGGTATGTTTCACAGACCTCTAGGAGATTGCACTGTCTCTAAGGGTAAATACATATCCAGTCACACCATTACTCCCGGAGTCCTCCATTTGACCAATCCAAATTGCATCACTATATCCTTCTAAGACAGGAGGATATTTACCATAATGCAGTCCAATAAGTGCAGTACCCTTAAGGTACTTCAACACTCGATCCAAGGTCTCCCAATGAGTACAGTCAGGACAACTCATATACCTACTCAACTTTACGATCGTGAATGAAATATCAGGTCGAGCACAGTTCGCAAGATACATCAAGCTTCCTATAGTCTGGGAATACCGTAGTTGTGCTACAGGTACTCCACTCTTGTTCTTGAAGAGGGGTTTAGAATCATAAGGAGTGCATATAGATTTATAGATCTAATAGCCAAATTTTTCAAGAACTTTCTCAGTATAGTGTGACTGAGACACAGCTATTCCATTAGTAGATCTAATCAGTTTGAGCTCTAAAATTACATTTGCAACTCCTAAGTCCTTCATCTCGAACTTACTGCTTAAGAACCTCTTGGTTTCTTCTACTATCCTTATGTTTGATCCAAATATCAAAATATCATCGAGATATAGGCACAAGAAAACAAACATATCACCTTTAATCATAGAGTACACACATTTATCGAATTCATGAAGAATAAAGCCATAAGACTGGATAGTCTTATCAAACTTTTCATGGCACTGTTTTGAAGCTTGTTTTAGTCCATAAAGGGACTTTACAAGATTGCAGACCTTTCTTTCATTACCAGATGCTATGAATCCCTCTAATTGGTCCATAAAGATCTCCTCCTCAAGATTGTCATATAAAAAAGGTAGTCTTCACATCCATTTGATGAGTTGTAAGATCATGTTTGGAGGCCAACGCAATGAGCATCTGAATCATAGTCATCCTAGTAATAGGATAATATGTATCAAAATAATCAATATCCTCCTTTTTCTTGAGACCTTTGGCTACAAGTCTTGCCTTATTTTTTTCTATGGATCCGTCCGATCTAAGTTTCCTTACGAATACTATTTGCTTCCTATGGTGGAACACCCATGAGATAGATCGACCAATTCCATGTGCCATTTGAAAAGATCGAATCCATTTCAGATTTAATAACATCCTTCTAATGCCTTGCTTCAGTAGAAGCCATGGCATTCTTGTACGTGGGAGGATCACCCTCGATTTGGTAGGAGATAAAATCGCTACCTAAATCCTTGGAAATTGTAGGCCTCTTAATTCGTCTAGGTTCAACATCCTCCAAAAGTTCATTGGGTTAAGAAGAGGTCCCGATATTTGACATCTTTTTTATTTGTTGTGGAATAGAACCAGATGTGGAGGCTACATCGTTAGTCGTATTTTTAGGAATTCCTTTTTTCATTGAAAAAATATCCTCGAAAAAGGTAGTGTCATGAAGCTCAACAATAGTATTAGTATCTATGCCTGTGATCTTATACCGAATTACTGAGAATCGATATGCATAACTATTTTTCAAATACCCCAAGAAGACTATGTCAAATGTTTTAGGTCCAAGCTTCTTTCTCTTGTTTTTTGGAACTACAACCTTAGTCAAGCATCCCACACCTTGAGATATTTTAGGCTTGGCTTCCTATTTCTCCAAAGTTCAAATGGACTTTTATCTTTATGCCTTAGGGTAACTCTATTCAAAATATGGCAAGCCGTATTCAAAGCTTCCTCCATAAGTAAGATGGTAGCCCGGAACTTCGTAAAAGTGCATTGATAATATCAGTTAGAGTTCTATTCTTCCGTTCTGCTATTCCATTGGACTTTGGTGAATATGGTGCAGTGACCTCATGAACTATGCCAAATAATTTGCATAGTTCATCAAATATGTTAGATTGCATTCACTACCCCTATCTGACCTTAGATGTTTAATTATTTAACCGACTTGAGTTTCTACTTCATTCTTAAAGATAAGAAACTTTTCTAAGACTTCATCCTTAGTTTTAATAAGATAAACATAACAATATCTACTGCCATCATCTATGAAGGTGATAAAATATCTTTTGTTATTTCTAGTCATCACGCCACCAAACTCACAAATATCATAATGTACTAAGTCTAGAGTTTCAGCTTCCCTATTCACAGAGTGAAAAGGCTTTCTAGGTAACTTAGCTTGAGCACATATTTCACATTTAGTGAGTTTATCTGTAGTATGATCATGAATCATGTCAAGTTTCATCATTCTTTTCATAGAATTGAGATTCACATGTCCTAGCCTAACATGCCATAAATCATAGATTCAATATTTGAAACAACATAAGTAGAGGAATCAAAACCAGAAATATTATTAACCGAACTATCAATGTCACATTTGATTCTAAATAGAAGATCATGATTAGCCAAATATTCTTTGCCAAAGAAAACACCATGTCTCAGAAAAACTACTTTATTACATTTAAAGGCTAATTGAAAACCCTCTATAACTAATAAAGAACTAGACAAGACATTCTTCTTGATATCAAGAAGAATGAGATGTGGATGTCAATAGCCATATTCTCGGGAACCGTAGGGAATTGACTTCTTATTCCAATGTTTATTTTCCAAACGAACAGTGCCTAAGAGACGTCTCCCTACAGTAGATATACCGCCATTGAGAGACATCAAATTACTAAGAGCCATAAAAATATGCAAAATTTCAGCAGGTAACAGGAAGATGATTGATAGAGTAGATGCTATCATCTTCTGTAAAACGAGGGAGTTTACAGGGGCATTTGTTATAAACGAAGTTTAAAAGGTTGTTCTTGTAATGCTTACATGCTTATAGTATGCATACGACTAATCAAGATTCCTGTCATATGCTTGAGATATAATTTTACTCTTATCATAATTTCATGTCCCCCTCTTTTTTTTGCACTTTCAGAATGCCTTCCAGCTAGCCTTCTTCGTATTTACAACGGTAAGCTCAACGAAGCCAGCATCTTTAAATCCCAATTACTGAATTTACTGAAAACATATCCCCAACATGACCAGAATATTTCCTGAACTTGTGGTGATCTGTTTATATTCCTGCAGTACAAATTCGGCATCAACTCATGCTTCCATGAGCACACGCCAGCTGTCGTCATCAGGATATCCATGGGGTCAGATTCTTAAACAGAAAATCAAGATCAAGGCTTATGAGAAACCAGCAGGTCGCGTCTAATCCCGATCCTGATCCTAATGTCTGAATTTCAAAATGATGGCAAGGATCGGAGATCAGACTGGACCGGAGCTGTTAAGATCAAACCAGAACCTTGACTGCGCTAGTAGAATATTTAGACTGGATGCTAACCATCGTTCATTTTTTCTTTATCAGGGTTCTCATCCAGATACTGTGTAGCTATGTGACCCTTCCCCTTTATGCACTGGTGACACAGGTACAGTGATCATAAAAGGAGACCAGATTGTCTGCAGTACCGCAGACTCTGCAGTAAAATCAGGGGAGTGATTCACACGAATTTCCACAGTACAGGCCCATAAAAAGTATGAATTCGTGTGAACCGCTCGATCAAGATCGAGCGGCTCCGGTGATCGACGATTTTATTGCAGAGTCTGCAGTACTGCAGACGGTCCTCTGCTCATAAAAGTAGCAAAGTTTTACTGAAATAAAAGACCATCTAAACTATGCAATGTGGTATGGGTGTACAGATGGGTTCTAACATGAAACCAGCCATCTTCAATGACCGGGTAGCGACAGCTCTCAGGAAGTGGCACCAGCAAGCCCGGAAGCACCTCAAAGAGAACCGTAAATCTGGCAGTGTAACTCCGCATTCGACAAGCCGACCAGTTACACCACCAACACACCGATTCTCCCCCGTACATGAAAGGATGTCACTCGTACACCTGCTGAACTACTACCAAAGTGAAATGGACAGCATCCATGCCTCACCAAGGAACCATATATCGGATGCCGATCGAATGGACATCGAGAAGACAATCACTGCATCATATAGATTGCAAAGGGAAGGATCTTCCAACTACCGTAGTAGCGATGGCTCCTCACACAGGAGAGTCGCAACACAAGAAGAAACGGACGAGGTCAGGGAAATCAAACCAAATCCTCTACACAATGTGAGACCATCAACAACAGAAACTGAGGAGGCACGAATATCCATCGACTTCTCATTCGATAAAAGGCGAGCCCTGCAATGAAGAGGCCCTTCACAGGGCATTGTGAGAAGAACGAAATGTCCTCCAACAGGTCTGCTCCAGGCTCCACCATGAGCACGTATATGTATAAGTCAGGCCATGCACAGAGTCTCAGGAGTCTATATGAGCTACCATTTTTCTTTTCTATGAGATAAACATTTGTACTTCGAGTCCGGTCCATTTGTACTTCGAGTTCGGCCCGGTCCGGCCCAAGCATGATATTATTGAAATTCAGCCTATTTGTACATTGGGTTCGGGTCGGACCCGAACTTTTCAGGTCAAGGTCAGGTCCGAACCGGCCCGGCCCAATGCTCCACCCTACTACTATTATTATTGTACAATTATTTATATTATTTTTCTGTTAGATTCATTGAGTATATAAAAAAACACTTAATTAGTTAAGTTCGTAGGAGACAATTTAGGGACTACTCGAAAGACGCTTGATATTTGGTTGAAGATATGTATATAATTGAAAGATATGTATATACAATACATATTGTAGATATGTATATATGTACAATATATGATGTATACAATATAATTATAACTGAAAGCTATATTTATATAACCTAAACCCGAGACCAAGTCGTCATGGATTGATCGACAAACAAATAAGTAGGGGGAGGTAAAGAAAGAAAATCACAAAAAGAATTAATTATACATTCTACACGTTCTTCACTATTTGTCAAATAATTATCAAATCTTCATTGATTTTAATTAATTTAGATGTATACATTTTTTACCAAACTCTTTTCCTAATTATTTCTAAAAATGTATAGAAAAATATAAAAATAAGATAAATATAATATCTTATACATATGCCAAGAAATCTAACTTTTAAATTGTCAAATTCTCATCTTCCAAACATCATAACTTTCTAATGAGAACTTCGATTTCATTCTACTCACCTTTAAAGTTCATAAAATAGTGTTCTCTAATTAATGAAGGTGATTTCACTAAAATCGGAGTCTGTTTGCAAGAAGTCGGTTTTGGGACCTAGTGATAACGAGGTTTCTAGGCTATTTATTTTATTTAGAACACATTATTTATATTTTCATTAATTTTATAATTTTTAATTATTTTCATGATCTTGTATTTCAACCATGATTTATTTTAGAATTTTTTGGCTTTATTTAATATTTTAAATAAAACAAAAACACTAATTTATAGATGAATTTAAATTGTGTACTTTATACCCGTATTTATTGATATATTTAAATTAATTTATTAAAATCCATAAAAATTCACATATACTTTATTTATTATCTTAATAATTAATAAAATATTAAAATGGTATGTTATTTGTTAAATTATTAAATTAAAAATCAAATGCTTATTTATCAAGTATTATTTATACTTGATTATTAAAATAATATTTATGTTTCGTTAAATATTATTTTTTTATTAAAATAAATTATTTTATAAATTAGGTAATTTAATTATCTACCTTTTTCATTTTTATACCTATTTAGAATAGCATTATTTATTATTTAATACTTAATTATTAATGTTATTTATCTCTTGGCCAACCAGGTGCCGACACGTGTCAGCGCCAGGTGCCTCTTCCTCAAGAAGTTGTTGTAGCTTCTGTTGCAATCGGGCAATGTTCATCTAATTATTCCTGCATCCTAGTTCACCTAGAATCCAATCCAAACCCTCCATTACATCCTCTTAACATCCTACTCCCGTGCCTACCATTGATTCTAACCTAAGTCTTCACCATTTCACCTAATAATCGATCCTAAGTTGCTTAGTTGCAACTAACTTCACCAACCCAGAACTAGTTGGTCAAACCTCATCCTTCCTCACTTCATTCCGGCCACCTCCAGTGGTGACAGTGCCTAGATGTTCCTCCGCATGGAAGAAGATCCATCGGTGGAGACGTTCCAAGGCGTCTGTTCGCCTTGCATCGTCGCTTCGCGCACGTGCAACTCTGGCAAAGATCAGTCGTCGAGTGAAAACCTGAGGTAATACACCTCATTTCTATGAGCTTCCTCCATTTCCTTTCATCCATTGATCTTCAAGCCTAATTAGTTTAGCTAATCACTAATTAGATGCCTTAATCTTCGTTCTATCGATTACCATTGAAGAACCTCACTAATTTGATTCACATTTCGTTCTGAGCTACCCTCTTCCTGGAATCTTTTTGAACTGCAAGAATTCTTAAACTTTTGGCTGATTCCATCGTGAATCGAGCATAATCATCTTCTTGCAGGTTTGGCATTGCATCTGGAGCGTCATCATCAGTTATCAGATCGCAGCTCACCATTATATGGAGCCTCGAAGATCTCCATCTATTAGCAGCAGGCCATCTAGGGTGTTTAAACCCTAGAACCTCACAGATTCCACCGCCGCCATCTCTACTCGTTCTCACCACAGGAGAGCTCGGAGGGAGAAGGAGACTCCCTCCTGGCCCTACAGGAGCCTTGCCTCTGTCCTCCCACCGCCAGAGATCGTCCAGAGAGGAGAAAATCGTCATCACCGCACCAGAATCAGGGAAGAACAATTCCAAGAACTCGCTTTACAAGTGCACGATGTGTGGCATCATCTGACGACTGTGATCGCGCTACGCAATCTAATCTCGGTTGTTAATAGCGAAACGATGGAAATTTTGCAAAATCAGCCCCTACAACTCCCAGATTTCATCCGCACCTCCAGAGCTTTCATATATTTCCATTTAGGTCACCGCGTGGGGAACTAAGTGTAATAATTCCCTATTTATCATACAATTAGGTCCCTGACCAGGGACCTAATTGAAAGAAAGCATTTATTTCTTTCTTGTATTTTTCTTTTATACATTAGCACTAGACATTGAACACTTTTGGACCTTGGACATATTATTCTATCATCGAGTATTTCTTTTCATTTATGTTCCAATTTTTTTGACGTTTTCTTCGTGCTTTTATTTCTTCATTTGATTTAATTTTTTTCGCTTTTTTCGAGCCCACTACTTGACTGTTTTCTCTATTATATAGTATTATCTACCTACTCTATTTTGTCACATATTATATAGTAGATAAAGCGTTTGAAAAAATACCTCTTTTAAAACTAAATAAAAATTGGAAAAATAAAATCAAATAAAAAGTTTTAAAAACTAAAATTGATAAAAAAAAGAGTTTCTTGATTTCTTGCTTTCTTTGAAAAGAAATAAAAATCACAAAAATATTCTTTTCCTCAAAAACTGTAGTCTAGCTATTCTAATAAAATACGACATCAACATACATACAGGAATCAGATTTTCAACATGTCCTATTTAAATCAATGTATGTATGCATGTAGATCATTATTGATAAAAAAAATATCTGTTTTAAGAATGTATGCATATCAGAGTAAGGGAAAAATCCAAAAACAAACATCATGGCAAATAATGTGACAAAGAAAAAGAGAGTTAGAGATCACAACCGGAGCATCATGTTGTAGGACTCCCATTATAGAGACGGCGCCCCCTCACTTTACCGGCGCACAAGGCCTTGACGTGCCGCTCCCAAGGTACAACAGTTCCAAGCTCATCGAGGGCGCGTACTGTGCCTGAGCGTCCTTGAAAGTCACCTCTATAGACGAAGCCTGAGATCGTGAGAGGGAGAAGAGAGGTGGTGGGAATGAGAATTGCAAGTGTTCGTAACCCTAGTCCACGACCTTGAGAGTGATACTTAAAGCCGTCAGGGCAATTACGTAACGTGAGAGGATTAAGGGACACGTCCCTTGGAATTCAAACGTGGTTAAAAAACTGACCCGGTCTTTATTTCACGCCATGCCATGCTGCCATCGCAACCGCGGTTGCGACCGCGTCACCCCCGCGCCCGAGCCCTTGCGCGGGCGGGCAGGAACGTGTGCATGCATGTGTGGTGGTCTAAAGTCCTCTCTAGTCTATTTCTAGACTGGTCTCAGGACTTCCCATATATAAAAACCAAGTGTCAGTTTTAACACTCCACTATGTGGGACTAAATAGCACCCCACAAGGTTGAAACATTGAATAGAACTTGATATTGACCATCAAATTGCATCAAAACATCCCAATAAAGTTAATTCCAATGATCCCCTACAAATTCACTATTGAAAAACAAAGATCCAAAAATCTCCGATTTCCACACTTTACTTTCAGTAAAGGTACCTTCCGGTTTGAACCTTTACCTGAGTTATCCCCTTTCACCATCATAAGAATAAAGTGAATTAAGTCTTGAACTTTAATCCTTTGATGTAATGGTATCGAGTGGTAACAACAAAGCAAAGTCTATGGTGACAATCTTCTGGTTTTGGTGCTATTAATGGCCATGCACCCTACCCTGCTTCAAGAGTATATTAAGGATAAACCCCCATCCTCTGTGGTCCACAAAAATACTCATATAGATGGCATTCTCCAAGTATGCATTGCTCACATCCTTCTTATAAAAAGCTTGAATCCATTAAGAGCATGATGCTCCACCTTTTCATGCAGCTTTCAGGCACTCAACTTTTCAGGGATAGGACTCACATGCAAAGTATTGCATAATGAGTGCCAACTAGTTCCCCATACAACTTGTTTTCCTGTTGAACCTATTTTGTGGGATTTCCACTCATTTAGATTGGGTTTCTACTGTGGGTAAACTCTCAGTGGATTTTAGCCGTCCGAATTTTTGGACTAAAGATATATCAAGTCCCTTTGTAAATGGATCTACCATGTTATCTTTGGTACCAACAAATTCCACAGCAATCAACTACATAAGACACCAAATCCCTAATAGACTTAAGTCTAACTTGGATATGGCTTCTAGTTTTATGATTGTACTTTGAACTCTTTACCTTTGCAATAGTAATCATACTACCACAATGTAAGAAATCACCGGTGTCGGCTTACCCACCATGGGAATCTCAGAGAAAAGCTTCCTAAGCCATTCAACCTCTATACATGTTGTGTCCAAAGCACACATCATTGCCTCAAAAGTAGACCGAGCCAAAATGGTATGTTTCATAGACCTCTGGGAGATTGCACTGTCTCTAAGGGTAAATACATATCCAGTCACACCATTACTCCCGGAGTCCTCCATTTGACCAATCCAACTTGCATCACTATATCCTTCTAAGACAAGAGGATATTTACCATAATTCAGTCCAAGAAGTGCAGTACCCTTAAGGTACTTCAACACTCAATCCAAGGCCTCCCAATGTGTACAGTCAGGACAGCTCGTATACCTACTCAACTTTGCAATCGTGAATGAAATATTAGGTTGAGTACAGTTCGCAAGATACATCAAGCTTCCTATAGTCTGGGAATACCGTAGTTGTGCTACAGGTACTCCACTCTTGTTCTTGTAGAGGGGTTTAGAATCATAAGGAGTGCATACAGATTTACAGCTCTAATAGCCAAATTTTTCAAGAACTTTCTCAGTATAGTGTGATTGAGACACAGCTATTCCATTAGTAGATCTAATCAGTTTGAGCCCTAAAATCACATTTGCAATTCCTAAGTCCTTCATCTCGAACTTACTTCTCAAGAACCTCTTGGTTTCTTCTACTATCCTTATGTTTGATCCAAATATCAAAATATCATCGACATATAGGCACAAGACAACAAACATATCACCTTTAATCATAGAGTACACACATTTATCGGATTCATGAACAATAAAGCCATAAGACTGGATAGTCTTATCAAACTTTTCATGGCACTGTTTCAAAGCTTGTTTTAGTCCATAAAGGGACTTTACAAGATTGCAGACCTTTCTTTCATTACCAGATGCTATGAATCCCTCTAGTTGGTCCATAAAGATCTCCTCCTCAAGATCGCCATATAAAAAGGCAGTCTTCACATCCATTTGATGAATTGTAAGATCATGTATGGAGGCCAACGCAATGAGCATCTGAATCATAGTCATCCTAGTAATAGGAGAATATGTATCAAAATAATCAATACCCTCATTTTTCTTGAAACCTTTGGATACAAGTCTTGCCTTATATTTTTTTAAGGATCCGTCTGGTCTAAGTTTCCTTATGAATACCAATTTGCTTCCTATGGTGGAACACCCATGAGGTAGATCGTCCAATTCCATGTGCCATTTGAAATGATCGAATCCATTTCAGATTCAATAGTATCCTTCTAATGCCTTGCTTCAGTAGAAGTCATGGCATTCTTGTACGTGGAAGGATCACCCTCGATTTGGTAGGAGACAAAATCGCTACCTAAATCCTTGGAAATTGTAAGCCTCTTAATTCGTCTAGGTTCAACATCCTCCAAAAGTTCATTGGGTTCATAAGCGGTCCCCATATTTGACATCTTTCTATTTGTTTTGGAATACAACCAGATGTGGAGGCTACATCGTTAGTCATATTTTCAGGAATTCTTTTTTCATTGGAAAAATATCCTCGAAAAAGGTAGCGTCACGAAGCTCAACAATAGTATTAGTATCTATGACTGTGATCTTAGACCGAATTACTAAGAATCGATAGTCATAACTATTTCTCAAATACCCCAAGAAGACTATGTCAAATGTTTTAGGTCCAAGCTTCTTTCTCTTATTTTCTGGGACTACGACCTTAGCCAAGCATCCCACACCTTGAGAAATTTTAGGGTCGGCTTCCTATTTCTCCAAAGTTCAAATGGACTTTTATCTTTATGCCTTAGGGGAACTCTATTCAAAATATGGCAAGCCGTATTCAAAGCTTCCTCCATAAGTAAGATGGTAGCCCGGAACTTTGTAAAAGTGCATTGACAATATCAGTTAGAGTTCTATTCTTCCGTTCTGCTATTCCATTGGACTTTGGTGAATACAGTGCAGTGACCTCATGAACTATGCCAAATAATTTGCACGGTTCATCAAATATGTTAGATTGCATTCACCACCCATATCTGACCTTAGATACTTAATTATTTAACCGACTTGAGTTTCTACTTCATTCTTAAAGATAAGAAACTTTTCTAAGGTTTCATCCTTAGTTTTAATAAGTTAAACATAACAATATCTACTGCCATCATCTATGAAGGTGATAAAATATCTTTTGTTATTTCTAGTCATCACGCCACCAAACTCACAAATATCAGAATGTACTAAGTCTAGAGTTTCAGCTTCCCTATTCACAGAGTGAAAAGGCTTTCTAGGTAACTTAGCTTGAGCACATATTTCACATTTAGTAAGTTTGTCTGCAGTATGATCAGGAATCATGTCAAGTTTCATCATTCTTTTCATAGAATTGAGATTCACATGTCCTAGCCTAGCATGCCATAAATTGTAGGTTCAATATTTGAAACAACATAAGTAGAGGAATCAAAACCAGAAATATTATTAATCGAACTATCAATGTCACATTTGATTCTAAATAGAAGATCATGATTAGCCAAATATCCTTTGCCAAAGAAAATACCATATCTCAGAAAAACTACTTTATTACATTTAAAGTCTAATTGAAAACCCTCTCTAACTAATAAAGAATCAGACAAGACATTCTTCTTGATATCAAGAACGTGCAGGATCCTGCGTAAAGTCCAAACTCATCCAGTTGAGAATCTCAGCTCGACTCGTCTAGACACAAGCACCTTGGCTGCAGATCTGTTCCCCATCATCATTGTTCCACCGGCTGAAGCCTGATAAGACGCAAAGAAGGTCCTGTCAGTACAAATGTGTACATTTGCACCAGTATCAATAAGCCACTCATTAGGCTCCTTTACTATATAGATTTCAGGGTTCACTAAGACATACTCCTCGGTAGGCCTACCTCCCTCGGTCAGCACGAGAGCTTGAGGAACAACATCCGTGGACTTCTGTTGGGTCTTTAGAGAAGGACATTCCTTCTTCCAGTGTCCAACCTGTCCACGTTGCCAGCAAAGTTTGCTATTTGATTTTTTTCTAGATTTTTCCCTTGACTTTCAGTTTCTTATTTTTCCCTTTAGCATTATTTCCCTTTGAGGTTATCATATTGACCATAGGGTTCACGTCAACAGGAATCACATGTTTTTGTTTCCTATGATCCTCTTCAATAGCTATTGAGACCACTAAATCATCCAGAGAAATTTTTCATTTCATGTGCTTTAGGAACATCCCAAAATCTTCCCAGGACTTGGGAAATTTCTCAATGATTGACATGACCTGAAACTTTTCAAGAAGTTTCATTTCTGCTTCAGCTAACCCGTGGAGGAATAATAGAAACTCATGAGCTTGTTCAGAAACCGATTTATCCTCAGTCATATGAAATTTCAGGAACTTGGATACTAAGTATTTTTCAATACCCAAATCCTCTGTGTTGTATTTCTTATCCAATTCCTCCCACAGATCCTTAGTAGTCTTGGTGGATGCGCCATATACATCAAACAGAATGTTCGATAGTGCAGTGAGAATACACCTATGAATCAGACGGTCATGTTCTTTCTACGCATCCGCCATCTTAACCGCGTCTGGATCTTGATTTATGTTCAGATAACCTAGGACACTTGGTTTCCTAAACCGAAATCATGCCAATCATGATCAGCCAGATTTTCATGCGTTGTCGCCAACACTTGAAATTCTGGCCCGTGAATTTCTCTGGCATACCGGTAAAATCCACATGAGACTGAAACCTCAAACCAGACATTTCTCTTATCTCGTTATAGATATGTCTCTCTAAGATTGTAGAAAAAATATGGCATCAACAAACATACAAGAATTAGATTTTCAACATGTTTCCAGTTTAAATCAATGTATATATGCATTCAGGTCATTATTGACAAGAAAAATATCCGTTTTGTGAATGTATGCATAAGAGCAAGGGAAAATCCGGAAACAAACATCATGACAAACAATGCGACAAAGAAAAAGAGAGTTAGAGATCACAACTGAAGGGTCATGTTGTAGGACTCCCCATAGAGAGACGTCGCCCCCCACTTTACCGTTGCACAGGGCATTGACGTGATGCTCCCAGGGTATGATGGTTCTACACTCGTCGACGGTGCACATCATGCCTGAGCGTCTTCGAAAGTCACCTTCGTAGATGAAACCTGAGATTGTGAGAGGGAGAAGAGAGGTGGTGGGAATGCGAACTGTAAGTGTTTGTAACCTAGTCCACGACTTTGAGAGTGATACTTAAAGTCGTCAGGGCGGTTACGCAACGTGAGAGGATTAAGGGACACGTCTCTTGGAATTCAAACGCAGTTACACAAAAATGACCCAGTCTTTATTTCACACCACGCCACACCCGAGCCTAATCCTGAGCCCAGCCCGGCACGACGCGGGCGCGCGTGTGCGGTGGTCCAAAGTCCTCTCTAGTCTGTTTCTAGACTGGTCTCAGGACTTCCCATATAAAAATCGAGTACTTGTTTTGACACTCCATGATGTGGGACTAAACTGCACCCCACAGGATTGAAATATTGAATTACAGGAATTGAGATACATTAATACAACTTGATATTGACCATCAAATTACATCAAAACATCCCAATAAAGTTAATTCCAACAGTAATATCTCTATCAATTTCCCCATCATGTTGCAAAATAGATCCCAATGATCTAAATGAATCTCTCTTCTGAATGTTATCGTCACATATCTTCACCTTGATTCTTTCATCGTTGCTTCCATTGAAAGTACACTCCATATATTCAGTCTTAGCAGTACTTAAATGAAATCCTTTAGTTTCCAATGCATGTCTATAGACCTCAAGCTTCTCATTTACTCCATTTCTAGTCGCATCAATCAACACAATATCATTAGCGAATACCATACACCAAGGTATCTCATCTAGAATGTCACTTGTCAACTCGTCCATAACCAAAGTAAAAAGAAATGGATTCAAAGTTGAACATGTATGCAAGCCAATGTTGATGTCAAAATAATCAGTCTTCCAGACTGGATCATTACACAAGATGAAGCATTACCGTACATATCCTTCATGAGGTTAATGTATAGGACAACTACTTGTCTCTTCTCCTAAACTCTCCACAATATCTCCTATGGGACAGAATCATAAGCCTTCTCCAAATCAACAAAAATCATGTGGAGGTTCTTATTTTTAGCTCTTTAAATCTCCATCGTTCTCCTCAACAAGTGGATGACTTCAATAGTTGCGACCTGACATGAATCTGAATTGATTTTCTTTTACTTTGGAAACTTACCTCAACCTTCTTTGGATCACATGTTCCCAAATTTTCATAGTGTGACTCAACAACTTAATACCTCTATAATTTGAACAATTTTGATTGTCTCCTTTGTTCTTATAAAGAGGTGCCACGATGTTTATCCTCCAATTTTTCAGGCATTTTCTTGCTTCGCCAAGTAACATTAAATAAATTTGTAAGCCAAGTCAAACCACGCTCACTTAAAACTCTCCATACTTCTATAGGAATGTCATCATGTCATACACATTTCTCAGATCTCATAACCTTCGAAACCTCCTCTACTTCATTCCTTTGTATTCATCTATAGCTTGCATGATTCAGCTTTCAATACTAGCTATATCTCCCAAAGTGACCTCTTTATTTCCTTCCCCAATGAAAAGTTTATGGAAATACTACTTACATCTAGTCTCTATATCCTTCTGTGTAACAAGCACATGACCTTCCGCATCCTTGATGTATCTCACTTGAGAAAGGTATTTCTCTTGCTTTGGCCAATCAGAATACATCATTCTTGACCTCCTTAAAATTGATATTTTTGTACAAAACCTCATAAATTTTTGACTTAGCTTCGATTAAAGCCTTATTTGCTTCCTTCTTCGCTATTTTATAGTTTTTGACAACTTCCTCTATTATATCCTTAGACATATCTTTAAAGCATGCTCTTTTAATTTTGAGCTTCTCTTGCACCCCTCCATTCCACCACCAAGCCTCCTTTTGGCCTGGAGCTCATCCCTTTGACTCGCCCAGCATCTCTTTGACTACTCTTCATATACAAGATGCCATCGCCTCCCACATCTTGTTTGCACTTCCCTTACAATCCCAAGATAAGTCTTCTAAAACATTCTCCATGAAGTTTGATTGCTTCAATTGAAGATTCTACCATCTAGTTCTAGTGATCTTGGAAACTCCCATTTTCTTTACTAACCCTTCTATTTGCACATCCATGACTAACGAGCGATGTTGGTTTGTCAAAACTCTCTCATGGGATTACTTTGCGGTCTTTGCAACACAATCGATCTCTTCTCTTTAATGTAAAGTAATATATCTGTGTTTTAGTCAGGTCACTCTTATAAGTATTAAATGGTCCTCTCTCTTCTTGGAGAGAGTGTTCGCTATGAAAAGATCATAATCCATTACAAAATACAGAATGTCATTTCCCTCTTCATTTATATCCTCGAATCCATAGCCTCCATGAACACTAGCATACCCTAAAGCATCATTTCCCACATGTCCATTAAGATCTCCACCTAGGCAAATCATCTCTCTTTGTGGTATTCCGTGCATAGTCTGATCCAAATCCTCCCAAAAATCTGGTTCAATCCTTCATCTAAACCAATTTCACTGCATAAACTGAGATGATATTCAGAATTTCTTCTTCAAACACCAGATTTAGGAAAATAATCCGATCCTTGAATCTTTGCACCTCAACCACAAAATCCTTCAAATCCTTATGAACCACCACTCCAACATCATTTCTACCCTTATTTTTACCTGAATACCAAAGTCCAAGGCATGTCTTCTCGATCTCTCTTGCTTTCTCTCCAACCCATTTTGTCTCTTAGAGACATAATATCTGAATCGCCCTTCTTTCTCATATCTACGATGTCCATCAATTTGCCGGTCAAAGTGCCAATATTCAAACTACCTATACGTAACTTCCTTTGCAACATCTGTTGGACTAACTTCTTTACTCGCATGCATCCATCATGCGAGAATCTTGCAAATCTTAGACTACATCCAAGAGACGATGCAGGGGAACTAGCTTAATTACTCATGTGTATTCCTCATTTGATAACCCTTGTAAACTTTGAACTACATCCAGGCAGCGATGTAGCGGCCCTTGCCAACTTCTCACTGCATTCGGGCAATGCGACACGTTGCTAGTAGGTAACACCCTAACAAAATCTAAATGTTTGCTTAAATTCATGCTAAAAAGATCCAAACTATTTTGAGACAAATTCCTAAATAGTGTTCTTCAAAAAGAATATTATTTAGGAATTTGTTTCTCTTACACTGGATGTCAGCTACCTAGCGTGCAACCTTCCTGGATTTACCTGGGCTTGGGACCGGCCATGGCCGAGTTTGTCATGAATTACATGTACGAATAATTTAGAACAAAAATCATGATTATATAGTTATATTAATCTATCCACATCAACAATGGACTTGTGAAAGATTACGTGTTAAGGGAGCAACAAATGTTTTATATAGAAAGGTTGGTATTTGTCTTTAAAACATGAGAAAGCCTTCTCCCACTTTAAGTAGGGTCGGCTACACGGATTTTTGCTCAAATCCATGTTGAAAGATTGATGAACCGTAAATCACCCTATGCTAATAATGCCATGTTGTTATAGGTAGGTAATTACAAATCATTAAAAAACCAATTAAATTAATTTTAATCAATTTTTATGCAAAGCGGTCAAATTTTAATTTTTTACTTGGGAAAGCCCAAAGTTGAACACAGGGAGGTCACTTTACCCTTAGGATTGTATTTTTAGAAAATTATTCAATTAGGTTTTAATGGGAATATTTTTTTACTTTTATATGCAATGAAATGGAAATGCCATTTAAGCTAAGTTCTAGGGTTTTTTTGTAAAATATCAATCGGATCAAGTCCAAACCCTATGAAATTCAGCGTAAATGTTAATGCATGTAAAGTTAAGCTACTATGATTTTTTTGAAATTTATCGATGTAAAATAAATTTACTGTCAATTAAACAACATGCAATCGGTGATTACATGTAAATAGTTTTAATAAATAGCAAAGACTAATGATTTCTTGAACCAAAATTACCCAAGATGTGTCTAATTTATAATCATCTAGGAAAAATCTTAGATCCTAGAAACACTAAGTTTACAGGAAATCCAAATCCAATTACGGAAATGACTAAATAATTTATTCAAAGCGAACTACGCATGTAAATGTAATGAAATCTGGGCATATGTCATAGACACATAATTCTACAAACATATATTTTTGATGAATTTTTGGAGCAGGGATTAATTTAATGTGAACTACATATCACAAATCGGGTAAAATATAATCAATTCTGCCACAATAATTTATATAAATCAAGTACTGCTATGAAAAATACCATTAAAGAGATACAATAAAGAGAATGATCTATCCAATACAATGTATTTTTGGAATTTAAAAATGATGATGAAATGATGTTCAAATTAATTCTCAAACATAAGGTGTTCACGACAACAACCAGAATAGAAACAAATATAGAAAACTGTGCCTAAGGGCACTTTTGTAAATGCATGAATAACAGGGGTGTGTTCGTAAATTCACCGACATGTGAGGTGCACACGAAGGTGGTTTTTTATGTGTGGAATCTCTCTTGTCCCAAAGAAAAGGGCACAAATAGCCCTCATCATGTTCCCTTGCACACGAGGGGTCTGCAGTTCGATGACACTTCGGGGTACTTGACACCACATGGCGAGTGGAAGGATCTTCATGTGGTTCAGAGTTGCGGCTTGGAAGGAGGTTCGAACAAATGATGTGGAACCACGTGGTGCCGTCTGATGAAGAGGGAAGGATTGAGAACCAATGATAGTTGTAGGGTATCCCCCCCCTTCTTCGATTCATGAGCTAAGGAGATGAAGATAAATGCTCTCGGGGTGATGAAGATCTGCTCGTGGGTGGTAGGGTGTCACCAATAGATGGAGGAGTGAGATGTGGTCTCAGCCGACATACAATCGAACTCCACACTCGACTTGCAGAGGGAGGGAGGAGGTCTAACACGGTCGACTTGATGAAGATCCACCACCTCCACCTTCTTGCGAGAAGATGGCGAGGACGTAGTGGTTGTGCTCGGATATTGCGATGGATGAAATTGAGGTGCCACTAATGCTGCTTCGATGATGGACTCAACTCCCAGGAAGGAACTTCTCCAATGAGGAGGTGCTAGAGCGTTGGATGAACGGCTACAGCATCATAGCTCGATGTTAGCGCTCAACTGTGCTTCAATGGTTGAAGAATAGACGGGGCTCTAAGCTTATTGCTTTGGCCTCCTAGACAGGAAGGAGTCGTGATTCCTGGTTGTGGAGATTGCTAAGACACTTCGGTTGTCGCTCAACGCAGTAACACGCAGAGCTCAGCAACTGCAAAGAGCAGTTATGACAAGGGACGAGGATCCCTTGGATCTCGTCGAGGAGAAAGGTCTTCACTTGAAGGGGGTCACACTGTTGTCACCAGTGTATCAACTCTCTCTCTCTCTCTCTCTGAATATGGTGGATGCCTTGCGACAGTGTAATGGGGTTTTGTGGAGTCACCAGTAGGGTTCGCGAAGAAGGTGGGGAATGGAGGAGAGAGAGCGAGATGGGCGGAAGGGCTCGGACAGCAGAGGATGAGGCGAGCGGAAGAGCGTCGTCGGGAGGCTCAGCCTTGGGAGGAAGGGCGGAAAGATCAGGAGGAGGAAGTGTGAGGTGCAGGCCATATTCTTTTAAGGTAGAGATGAAGTATGCAGTATAGTACAAATAGATCCACTGATCAACATTTTTTATATTTCATCACATCCCGACACTTAGGTAAATATCAAGAGATTAGTTCAAGAACATTATTCCTTCATATCGGCTAAGGTTGCTAACACTAAGGTTCCATGAAGCCTTCATTGATGGTATCCTATTCTCGAATATCATTAGATCTGGTCCAGACTCAAATCCCCCATCCCAGTTTCTCTAAATGAAACCTTGACTCATCTCATCATATATGCAGTCGTGCATATGAAGTGCATGTCATATTCTTTAAAATAGAGATGAAGTATGCAATATAGCACACATATCTTTCAAGCTAAGGAAGTGTGGATTAATAAGTATACGACCCTAATGACTAAGGCTGGTTAACTTTGAATCCTAAGACCCCATAAACCAAGTGCTCTTTACTCCTTAAGCCTTGAGTGATAGTGAAAGTATCAAGGGTTAGACCAACTCATTTAGTTAATTTTTTGTGATTTATTTTGAAATTGAATTGCTAAGTGGCTGAGTTAATATGGTCGTGTTGCAGTACAATCACTTAACGATCTATTAGAAATCAAGCCTGATAATATCTCCGCGAAGAGGGGCTGATGAATCTCTCTCTCTCTCACACACACACACGGAGAGGAAGACGCTAGCAGCGTTCCTGAAATCGAGAATCTCGAGCTCTATCCATGCATTACTAGGTTGGAGTTAGACGTATGTATCCCACATTTTCTTGGTTACAATATTTTCAACTACATTTAAATAAACATTCAACACATTGTATTTACTAAAACCATCCCAAACATATAAATAAATACTATTATGGAGATAATCAGAACTAATGGAAAATTAATGGACTTAAGTGACACAACTGTCATTGGGTATGAAAATGGTAACCATTCAATATCAAGGTCTTTTTTAATATATATATAGGGGGAAATGGGTTGTGCCCTTAGGGAGATAACTTCACTCCCAACCTCATTTTCCCATTATTTTTAATTTTTTAAATGAATCCGTAAAAATTCATCATTATATCCTTATATTATGCCGTTCAAATTTCATGCGAAACAAAGACTCCTACGGTCTTCATCTAGACATTCTTTTTTAAACGATCGCAAAATAGTTAAATTTGACCCCGTCTGGATGGAGGCCGTTAGAGTCTCTATTTCGCACAAAATTTGAATGACATAATACAGTGGTATAGTTATGAAAATACATTGAAGTATTTAAAAAAACTAAAAAATAGGAAAAATGGGCCAGGGAGCCAAGTTAGTTGCCTCCTCGTGGGAGCTAACTTGGCTCCCACCGCCCCGTTTTTCCTTTTTTTTTGAAAAATGCTTCTTTGTATTTTCATAAATACATCCCTATATTATGTCATTCAAGTTTTGTGTGAAACAAAAACCCTTATGGCCTCCATCGAGATGGGGGTCGATTTCAACAATTTTGCGACCGTTAAAAAATGATTGTCTTGATGGATGTCGTAGGAGTCTCTGTTTTGCACGAAACTTGAATGACATAATATAGGAATGTGGTGATGAATTTTACTGATTCATTTTAAAAAAATAAAAAATAAAAGAAAAAATGGGACGGAGAGCCAAGTTAGATCCCTTAGGGGCAGGCCCATTTTACCCTATATATGGGGAAAATGGGGCTCGTTTTCCACATATTTTTAAATATTTTTGAAAAATACTTCCGTGAAAATCCATCGTTATATCCCTATATTATGGCATTCAAGTTTCGTGTGAAACAGAGACTCATATGGTCTCCATCTAGATAGTATTCTTTTAACGATCGTATAATAGTTGAAATCGACCCTATCTGGATGGAGGCTATAAGAGTCTGTTTCGTACGAAATTTAAATGACATAATATAGGGATATAGTTTTTTTAAGACAAAAAAGGGGGAAACACGCGGTGATGTCCGCTCAGATTATATTAATAATAAGTAAGGAATTACAGCCAAGAGAAAATTACAAAAGTCATGACTCAAGAAGAGTCCTGGAGTGGATAGAGACATTATCTTAGTAGAACCTTTGATCCGAAAACAGAAAGATGTTTCAAGCAAGCCAGATAGACCACATGATTGCTAGAGGATTAAGCAGATCCTTTCTCGGACGTTGCCTACCCAGAACTAAAGAAGCCCAGAAGGATTCGAGTCTCTGAACACATATCTAGCCTAGGTTGGAGTCGCCCCAAATAGGTGTCGTGCTCGGATAGAGGAAAAAAGGGTGCTCCACTTATTCAATTCCGCTCCCATAAAGAAGGTATCTGTCTGAGACCTCCCCAAACAATTTTACACATCAATCCCTTGTCATTATTCTCTTTCGCCTGAAAAGCCACAAGAGGAAACCATCCCTCTCTGGGGGCCCAAGCCACCAGATAAAGTTGCAATCCCTAACCAGAGCATCTGTCCTCGAGGGAGGTGGTCTACATATTGCCTCGTAGACCTTCTTGACGGAGAAAGAGCTCCCTTTATAAACCTAGTGGTCGCGCCCCTCAGAGAGCCCTCCCGAATGCCTCAAGGAGTCAAGCAAAAGCAGGAACTCTTCCAAGACTGATCAGAAAATTTTGCGAAGAATAAGGGCATCTAATTTCCATCGCTCCAGCAACTAGCAACATGCGCCTCACAATCCGCCGCCAAAGTAAAGAGGCAAGGGAAATGACTTCTTAGCAGTTGATATCCCGAGCAATCGTCCTCCCAGAAATAAATGGACTCACCATTCCTCAGAACAGGGCAGAAATTGCCATGAAAATGCGGAATAACCTTCAGAAACCCTTCCAGAAAGATGACGACATCGGGCCCAGATTGCCATCTAGCAAGGTCGGGCGGGAAATGTCGTAAATGTGATGGAGGAGAGCACAACAAATATCTTCACTCCTCCCCCAAAGTCTGCTCACTCATTTCAACAACAGAGCCTCGTCCATCGCATCCAAACGCTTGACACCAAGACCACCATCCGCCTTTGCAAGGGTGACCGTCTCCCACTACACAAGGTGCATCCCCTTACCCCCCATGCCATACTTGCTCCATAAGAATCTCCGCATAAACCTCTCAAGACGCTTCTGAATCCCAACTGACAAAGGTGAGGACATGAAGAACAACAGAATAGCAGACAACACCGCCTTCACCATCACAAGACGACCCCCCTTGATAAGATAGAGGCCTTTCAACCCACAAGCTTCCTCTCCAACTTCTCAACCACCAGTAACCAATCTGCCATCTTGATTCTTCCCGACTTCAAAGGTAATCCCAAATAATGAATAGGGAGGGATCCGCAGCCCGTGCCCAGCTCACTGCTACATAAAAGGGCCTCATCCTCTGACAGGGTGAAATGAACCATCGTGGATTTGCCACAATTCAAGGAAAGATCGGATACTCCCCCAAAAATTTCCAAAGTAACTGCCATACCATTAGCCTCCTCCTTTCCCCCTCAATGAAGAAGATAGTGTCATCATCATATTGAAGAAGAGGGATAGCTATATCACTAATCACTTCGTGATCCTGAAGCTTTGCACCCGGTCAACCATACATGCAAGAACATCAGAGGCCATAACAAACAGCGGTGGGGAAAGAGGACATCCCTATCTAACTCCCCTCTGAGGCTGAAAGAAACCGCCTGCTGGATGACCATTCACTAGCACCTCCAATGATGTAGTGGTGACACAACGCTTCATCCAAGAAACCCAGGTCTCAGGAAAACCTCTCCTATGCAGAGACGACCAGAGAAACTGCCAATCAAGTGTGTCGTAAGCTTTGGCAAAATCAACTTTCTAAAGCAAAGCCTTTGTCCCTCTTTTCTTCCAATCTGCAATGATCTCAGAGGCCATTACCAAGGTGTCCGAAATCTGTCTCCCAGGAAAAAAAAAGTCGACTGAAAAGGGGATACAATGTACTCAAGCACACTGCTAAGCTTGATAGCAAACACCTTCACCACTATCAAATAAATGGCATTGGAATGGGCAATCGGCATGAAGTCTTCAACTCTTTCTGCCGCCTCCTTCTTTGGAAGGAGAAAAGGCAGGGCCCTGTTCAGCTTCTCAAAGACAATGTTGCATTACAGCACTCTTCCACAACCTCCAACACTTTTAAACCCTCAAGATACAAGAATTCCTTATATAAACAGATAGGGAAACCATCCAGTCTAGACGCTCCATCTGCATTCAGGTTCCACACCGCTACCTTCAGCTCCTCCAAAGTTACCTTCTGGACAGAGCTATTAGCGTGAACAGCGGAAAGCTGGGAAGCCTCATGACCTGCCCATCTCTAAGGCCTGGCAGACGATCTCCTCAAGAATTCATGAAAGTGATTTGGAATCGCCCGCCCCATTTCTCTATCACCCTCCACCCTGATGCCATCCACGATCACAGAATGGATAGTGTTACCACGCTGCCTCGTGCTAGCCATTTTATGGAAGAAAGTTGTGTTTGCATCCCCCTCCTTGAGCCAATTATGCCTGGATCTTTGTTTCCACTCCATTACCTGCTTCTTGTCCTCTTAGAGATCTTCCTTTGGGCCTCCATTCTCTGAGATAGCTCCTCAAATATCCAGGGGCATGTCGTCCTCCAACACTTCAAGCCTTGCTACCTCACCTTATGTCGCCAACCTACACTCATGTCACGCCTCTCTAGACTCTTTCTTGAAAGCACAAAGCCGCATGCGTAAAGATGTCAGCTTTTGAAGAAACCTCATAGCTGCAGAACCAAACACTAACGTGGAAAACCAATGGGACGAGACCAGATCTTTGAAGGAGTCCTCCAGAAGCCAAGCCTTCTCAAATCTGAAAAAATCCCTCGATATGGAAAGCTTACTAGAATCCCAAATAATCAACGTATGTGATCAATCCACGATTCATCATACTAAAAGATGAAAATAGAGCTTCGTTCTCGAGTAATAGCTGCATTGTATTATTTATTCTGCATTTTTATCATTCATGCATGTAAAATTAATATTTGCATTTTAGCACTCATAATTGCATTCATAACCATCTTCACATTTGCACTCAATTTCATGCATTTTTTAACTAATTCATGCTAACTCCAATTGACCTCAAACCACTCCCATTGTGTACATATTACTAAAAAGATTAAAGAAAAAATACAAAAAAATACTAACTCGAATAATTAGCTCATGAGATAAAACTCCAATTTCAGACCAGACAGACTAAAATGCTCATATCTTCCTCATACAATGTCTGATTTAGTCTACTCACTTTTAAAGTAATATATTCAAAGATCTTCAAAACAAGATTATTTTCATAAAAATCGAAGCTCGTATGTGAAAGTTGGGTTTTGGGCCTCTTTTGCGTATTTTGTGTTTTACCCATTTTTGACCTATTGTCTTATGTACATAATTAGCTCTTTCTCTCTTATTTCTTTTTCATTTATATTCTTTGAGAAAATTTTAATAAAATCCATAAAAATCCAAATTCAGACTGAGACTGAAATCAAGGAATCTGACCAAGTCCGAGTGTTCCCAGAGAGTCTGTACAAATATCCTCCATTTTCTTCTTTATTTTATTCTCATATTTTCTTATTTATTAAAAATTCAAAAAATGAGATTAATGTGTAAATATATATCTTTTATTTTATCATTATTTTTCTTGATTTTTCTCTTCATTAAAAGTCACTAAAAATTACAAAACCCAAAAAACAAGTATTTTATGTACATAGAATACCTCAAAAATATCATTTTGTATAGATGACCTTTTTTGCTCTCAGTCTCTTCATGAAATTTGTAGATCTCATCGAGACAAGTAATTTTCATGTTGAGTACTTTTTTATTCGAGGAATTTTCTATTTCTTTTGAATTTTTCTTTCCTTTTTGTTTTTTGAATTTTTTGGAGCTGACACGTGGCAGGTCCTGAGGTCGCCACGTGTCAGCTGGTTTTTAATCCCTTTTATTTTGTTTTCAAATAAAAAAACTTTGCCCTCACGTGCCATGCATGTGAGGTCCTTTTCTCTCTCTCCTCCCTCCGTCCCTTCCTTTCCAGTCAACTCCCTTCTTCTTCGCCCTTTCTGCCAACCACCCGCGCAACTTCCTCCGCTCGTTGCGCAACGACCGGCCACTCCTCCTCCGCTCCCTCGTATCGCGCAACCACCCTTATCCCCTTCGCCTCATCATCATCCCTCCCTATAAAACCCAGGACTCCCCTGCTGCTCGAATCATCCTCCATCTACCACAGAGAGAGGGAGTTCGAGAGGGAGGTGGTGACAATCCTCCATCCCCGACGAAGATCGTCTTCGACGTGATCACTCCAGCTTCCCACGACATCGCCATCGTGGTCGAAGCGACGACGCGAAGAAGACCTTCGTCTTCTCCAATCCCATGCGAAAACTATCCCTTCCACCTTCAACCTCCAGGCGAACATCCATCCCCTTACTTCCTTTGTTTTCATCAAAAGCCTATGTTCCTCCTATCGCCTCCAGCAGTGCGCTCCGCGCTCGCCGTCGCACATAGCCCACTCCAGTGCCTCGCTGCGTCACCACTTGGAGGAGTAGCTCCATGCAGTCATGAGCTGTCGCACCACCCAGGAGCTCCCTCGCCGCCCGTTCCTCACCGCGGCCAACTGCCGCGTGCGGTCACATGCCCCTACGCCAACCGCCCTTGATCCAACCGCTACCGCACCTCTTCCCCGTACAGGAGATCACTGCTCCAGGTTCAAATTTCACTAGGCAGTCACGTGCTCATCACGTGATGCCTAGTGAAATTACGAGTTACTCCCCCCAAGTCTACAGATTCTCCCGCTCAACCCTGCTCAGATCAGGCACGTGCTTTGCACGTGCTTTGGTGAGATTTTTGCATCAACATCCCTTCTCATTCAATAATTCACACTGAAGCTCCCCATCCAGAAGCTCACGTGCAAGGCACGTGGCACAGGGGAAATTTGCAGAAATATCCCAGAGGTATAAGTAATTCCGTACAAGTCTAGTCGGCATTTCTTTGTCTTATTTATTTCTTGTAATTGCAAACAGAACCCTGTCTTTCCTTTATTATTTGAACTACATTATGGCATCATTTTATTATTCTAAAAATTACATAATGTTCTGCAATTAATTTTATAAAATGTGGCAAATGCTTTATATTTTTGTGGCTTGTGGTTAATTAATTATTAATATTCTTGCAAAAAAATTGAATATTTTGCCCATCTTACGCTTAAAAATGCATAGTTAATTAACCATTGCTCGAAAAACTGCCAAAAATTCACGGATAGTAGAGTTAATTGTTAGTAACAATGTGCCCAAAAAGAATTGCATTTGCATAGTTTTCTCTCTAAAAATCATTTCATGCATTTCACTAATTGATTTTTAATAGCTATTACATCTAAACTCAATCTCCTTGCATAGAAGTTCTGTAAGAGGTCATGCAATGCGGCTGAAATCTCATATGAATCTTCTGTAGAAACCTACATACCCCAGGAATGACCTCGCGTTCTTAACTGTCTGAGATGGCTCAAGATTGGCAATCACATCTACCTTTCCCGGGTCGACTTCCATGCCACGTTTGGAAATGACATGGCCCAGCACAATCCCTTCGGTGACCATGAAGTGGCTTTTTTCCCATGATAGCAATAGATTAACCTCACGGCATTTCTGAAATACTCTGTCCAAGTGCTTAAGACACAAATCGAAGCTATCATCATAGACGGAGAAGTCGTCCATAAACACCTCGAGAAAACTGCCTACCATCTCGACGAGGACTGCAGGCATGCATCTCTGGAATGTTGCTGGTGCGTTACACAATCCAAAGGGCATTCTTCTGAAAGTATAACGGGCAAGTGAAGGTAGTCTTCTCTTGATCTTCAGGGGCGATTGCCACTTGGTTGTACCCGGAGTACCCATCCAGGAAGCAGAAACACTCCTTGCAGGTAGTCTTTCTAAAACTTGATCAATGAATGGCAAGGGGAAGTGGTCCTTCTTTGTTGCTGCATTAAGTCAACGGTGGTCGACACAAACATGCTAGGATGTTGGTACCCAAGTAGCTGAGATCGAGTCTCTCCTCCACGTATGCTCTCCCTCTCGGATGACCCACTACAGCTTCTCCCGCTTCCGCCTCTCCATCCTCAGCTTTCGTGATCTTATTTTTGATGTCATATAGGGATATAGTTATGAAAATCCATGGAAGCATTTCAATAAAAAAATAAAAAATATAGGGAAAATGGGGCAGGTGGAGCCAAGTTAGCTCTCCAAGGGGCATCCCCATTTCATCCTATATAAGGTAAAATGGGGTTTCCCCCTAGGGGAGCTAACTTGGTTCTCCCGTCCCATTTTTCCCATTTTTTTATTTGGGATGGGGGAATCAAGTTAGCTCCCTTATGGGGTAGCCTCATTTTTTCTATTTTTATTTTTTTTGCAAAAACTTTCGTCTATTTTCATAACTATATCCATGTATTTTGTCATTCAATTTTCAGTGCGAAAAAGAGACATGAAGTCTCCATCCAGATGGGATCGATTTCAACAATTCTGTGACCGTTAAAAAATGACTATCTGGATGGAGGCCGTAGGAGTCTTTGTTTCGCATGAAACTTGAATGATGTAATATAGGGATATAGTGATATAAAACCCACATATTCATTTAAAAAATAAAAAAAAGGAAAAATACAATGGAGGGGAGTCGTCCCTTAAAGAGCAGTCCCATTTTACCCTATATATATGGGGGGAAATGGGGTTGCCCCTTGAGGGAGCTAACTTGCCTCCTCACCCCTTCATTTTTCTCAATTTTTTTATTTTTTTGAAAATGGATCCGTGGAAACTCAACACTATATCCTTATATCACGGCATTCAAGTTCCATGTGAAATAGAAACTCCTGCAACCTCCATCTAGACAATCATTTTTCGACTCCGTCTGGATAGAGGTTGTAAGAGTCTCTGTTTTGCACAAAATTTGAATGACATAATATAGGGATATAGTTATAAAAATCCACAGAATCTTTTTTTCAGAAAAATGGGAAAATACGACGGAGGGAGCAAAGTTAGCTCCCCCAAGGGGACAACCCCATTTTCCCTACATATAGGGTAAAATGGGACTGTCACTAGGGAGAGGTAACTTAGCTCCCCTCCCCCTTTTTTTTTTTGAAAAATGCTTCAGTGGATTTTCATTGATATATCCCTATATTATGTCATTCAAGTTCCGTGTGAAACAAAGACTCCTACAACCTCCATCTAGACGGGGTCGATTTCAACAATTCTGCAACCATTAAAAAATGGTTGTCTGGATGGAATCCATAAGAGTCTCTATTTCCAACGAAACTTGAATGACATAATATAAGGATAATAGTGATGAATTTCCATAGTCATTTTTTCAAAAAAAAATAAATGAGAAAAATGGGGCAGGGAAGCCAAGTTAGCTCCCCCTTGGGGCAACCCAATTTTCCCATATATATGTACATATAAGGAAAAATGGGGCTGCCCCTGCGGCAATTTTCCGCATTTTTTTATTTTTTTATTTAAATATCACTATGTATATTCATCTATATATCTGTGAAACCCCAAAACCCGAGCAAGGACTTAACTGCAAAATCCAGCTGGACCTGGTCTTAATTGCAAATCTGCTTTTATTCCAGTGTTCAAAAAACTTTTTGACAGTCCATTGGGTAGGTCTCGTCGATAGCTTTCCAACAAGTCCAAGAATGCGAAAATCCGATTTCGGGAGCTCGAGTTACGGCCATTTTTACTAGAGGGGGTCCAGGTCATATACGGACCCGGATCCGAATCCGAGTCCCAACCCATATACCCAGCCCTCCCCCTTCGTGAAACTCGTCCAGAACGCTCCCAAATCTTCCCCCTTCGACCTCCAGCTCCATTCATCTTCCCTCCCCTTCACCAAACGTCACCGAGTACCTTGAATCGGCGACCCGAAGCCATACTCGTGTAGCGAAGGTACGATGTCTCTTCCTCCTTGCTGCGGTTTTCAACGCGAATCTCATTTTTATTTACTTGAATGCTCCTAAAACATTTGATATCCTTACGCCTGAATATTTTTGTGATTGACGAAGCTGTGTTAGAGGGCATTAGATTCCATCAATATCATTACACCGTCAATAGAGATATATTGTGAATTCCAAATATATATCGTGAATGCCATATACTGTGAATGTTGAGTTTGACTTGGATGACCAATTGTAATAATGGTAACAGAGTTAATATTGTTTCAGTATCGTCAATATAGCAATTTTCCAATATGAAATTCATGAATTGCTTATTCCTATTGCCATTAACTTTGTCCATTCCCACGAGAATTGTGGACCCATGAAGCCGTTGGGGACATTGGGACTTTCCAAAATACATAAGCATGTAGCCATGCCCATTCTATCTACGTTATTGTGCTGGAAGAAAATGCAGCAGGGATATGGCTTGATGTTATCTTTCCCTCCCTCTGGAATTTTCGTTTAACTGAGATAAATGAGTAACTGGGTTAATAAGTTGTTGGATGCAGAGAAATTAATGCTTAAAGGTTGAGGTATCTCGAGCATGCAATGGTTGAATAACACTGACCTTTGGAGATATAGCCAAAAACAATGTTGGTGTTGTTGCTCCTACCACTCATCTTATCCAATATGATTGGAAAGAAAATTACCTCCAATGAGACAAATCAATCTCTTGTATATGAATGGGATGAGTTGCTCACTCTCAGGATTTTTCCCAGAACTGCACTGAAACAACTATTAGATTACACATCACATAGAAAAAGGTTTCCAATAGATTTTAAGTTGTTATATAAAACATGTTTATTCATAGCAGGTGTAGGATTGGATGGGTTGTTTGGCCATGAGGGCCATTTATTAGCTAAACAGAATTGGTCTCTAATAAGTAAATATGTCAGAATGAAATCTTAGCTTGTCAGAGTACCTCAATCTGTCATGTGGGTTATCGGCCTTCTCATCTTCATGTTAGTAGTCCAAGCCTTGTTTAAATCTTGAATGCACAAACAGAAATCAGTCTAAGCCATGTGTAGCAGATATTAGGAAAGATCATCTGATTGGAGTCGTATATTAAAGAATGTTGATCATTCAAACTGCAAATCGGATTAAGTGCATCTTGATTTCTGGGTATACGGGTTCTTTTAGCTTTCTATGTTATGTTGCATTGATCCGAGCTTCTATATGCCCAAAGGTTGTTTTGAATTTGTGCTAGAAATCTAAGTTGTGGGTTTCATTAATGTGATTTTCAATTGAGACCGTTGAATGGTAGTTGAGCATTGATCTGCAAAGTCTCAATGCTAAGCAAGAAGTATGATATCAAAAGCATATGCTAAGTCTTTTCTGTGTAAAGATTGAAGCTTGAGTTCAGTATGTTGGGTTGAAAAGAAAAGGGAGGGGCATGCACCATTGGGGTAACAGGTAGAAGCCTAGATGACCACGATCCCAACTGCTATTGTAGCTATGATGGTTGGGGGACATGTTGCTTGGCACACCGAGGTGCTAGTCTGACGGTGTTGGCCGCAGCACTTGTGTGCATTAGCCCGGTGCTTGAGCGCGGGCCAAGGAGTCATGGCTGGTCGGCTAGTGTTTCGCTTGTCACTTAGAGTTAACACTCGTGTACGGGCCAATGCATGTCACATTGGTCAGCATTCCGAGTGGGAGCGCTAAGAGGGGAGTTCCGGGAATGGTGGTTCATGAAGTTGGGAATGGGACGTGAATCTTCGGTGCATAAGGAGGATTGGGCTAGTCACAAAGATTCGTCAGTTGGAATCTGATTTGTGAATCACAAGTACAATTGTGAAGTTGAGCTAAGTGGACATCGTCGGAGGCACCCCAACCCTAAGATGTTTTCTTTTACCTTAGATTCATAATGTGAGGTCTCAGCCAGACCAAGACCACAGACTATCCACAAAGCATGGTTACTCATATCCATATCCAGATCAAGTAATAATAATAACAATGATAAAGATGTAATTCTTTGTGAGACCAATTACACAGTTGTTCTTTTGCACACATTTAAATTGTATCATGCTTGTTGTTGTATAGCTTTGTTTAAATCGTATTGGGCAACTTTGCTCATACCGTACCTACGTGTGAATCCGCAGGTCCGCAACAGTGAGTAGCTTTGGGGACATCACCATTTTTATGCAGCTTCACGACTCCTTGTGGTATAGTTGGTCGAAGTTCCTTTGTTTTTCCTTGTAGCATTTTGAGAGACAAGGCATGTATAATGTATGTGTGGACATCTTTATTATGTATACATGTATACTTTTGTGGTCATAGATGGAAAATGGAAAATGGACATTGTAAATGTAATGGAAATGTGAACGTGAACATGTCATGAATAGAAAACAAGTTTTAAATTTCAAGGTTTTGTGCTATTTTCTCCGGCTTTTGTGAAGGTCAAATATTCGAATGTGCTATGCATGTGCGTGAATTGGTTTGTCGAGTACCCGGATCCTAGGGGCGTCACAATATCCATCCAATATATCATTCTAATTTCATCAGAAATAGAGACTCCTGTGCCCTCTATCAAGAACATGTAATTTTAATGGTCTAAACATTGTTGTAATCGATCCATTCTAGATGGAGGGCATAGGAGTCTCCGTTTCTAACGAATTTCGAATGACATATTGGACGGATATATAGATGAATATAAATAATGATATTTTTCAAATAAAAAATAAAAATATGTAGAAAAATGATGCGGGCAGTTCCATCGAACCCATATATATATGGATATCTTTAAAATGAGACATGATCCTTCCATCCATAAGGAAGGCCAACAATCTCAGCCATCCGTAATTGATATTGTGGTTGTTATTAGTGGTATGTTAACAATATTTATAAATTAAGAAAAAGCCTATTTTGGTCTTTATCTAAATATAGTATGTAAACACCTCAATTATCTCCTCCATTAACGTCACCTTAATTGCCTATTTAAAATTAGAAACCCTTGGAGGCTACCCCAAGGGGCAGTGCTGCAGCTTATGCGGCTCCACCAAGTACTAATGTCACGACAGCTGCCAGACCCAGTGCTCCAACAACCACAAAAAGTGTGACGTCGCCCACGATGGTTTCATCCCCAGCGACTGTTGCTCCTTCAACCAAACCTACGGCTCCACCGACTACCACTGCAAGACCGATTGCATGAGACAGTGTTACAACAACAAAAACCCCTACGAATGTGGCACATAGGTTAATTAATTTCCATAGTAGTTAATATCTGTGTTGATTTCATAACCACAACTCATCAATTTTCCCTCTTAAATTGGGATCCGCGTACAGGTAGAAAATAAGACAAAATACCCAGCGGGAAAATGTTGCAACAAGCACGGGTACTGCATGACGGACGATCAAGGGTGCCTTCAAGTGAACGGTTAAGGTGACTGGCGGGATCTACAGAGATGCGGTATGGACAGCAGCGGCCAAGGTGGGGGGCGACACATGCCCTCCGGTGATCGACGATGGGGTAGAGGTTGCGATGCTCCTCGAGCGGTGATGGATGGATCTTCAGGAGCAGGGACGGTGGCGATGATGACGTGTGTATCATATTGGTGGCTGCACAAGGAGGCTGTGCAACTATTATGTTTTACATATTTCATGTGTATTATACAATTTTGATGTTCATTATTACAATTTTGATTTGTATTATACATATTTGATGTGTATTTTTACATATCAATTGGATGCGAATAAACAATTGTAGTTTTTATGTGTATTACACATTTTAGATGTGCATTACATATTTTAGATGTGTAATATACATATTGAAAACATGTACTATACATTTTTATAAAAAAGGATTGCAGATTTCACATAAATCAAAAAAACGTAAAAATAGCTAATGTATTGCTAATATTAATTGTATTCTACAAATAATCATACAAATTTTACAAAATAACTAATGAAATTTGAATGAACCATGGATTATAAAAAAACATAAAATCATTACGAAAGGAATTATAGATTATACAAATGAATGTGTAAGGATACAAACATATGTCCCATGTTATGTCACCCAGCATAAAACTGGACATTATTTAAATATGATATTATGAAAAAATATCAAAATTAGATCTAGCTACATTTAGTATTTTGAAATATTGAATACTATCAGTAATTAATGCAAACATGATGACAAAAATACCCTTGGGGCAAAAAAATTGATCACGCCATTAGATTTGAATCTAATGGCTCTGATTCATTGGTCTTACTTACATATGAAAGGACCAAATCTCATTTTAAAGGTCGTACACACACAGAGAGACACACACATATGAAAAAATGGGGTTGTCCCCTGGGGGTAACAACCATGGCTACCCCCGTCCCATTTTTCTGCAATTTTTTTTATTTTTTTTTTGAAAAATATTACCATGTATATTCATCTATATATCCCTCCAATATGTCATTTGAATTTCGTCAGAAACAGAGACTCATATACCCTCCGTCTAGAACAGGTAATTTCAAGGGTCTAAACATTGATGTAATCAACATGTTCTAGATGGAGGGCATAGGAGTCTCCATTTCTGACGAAATTTGAATGGCATATTGTAGGGATATATAGATGAATATACATTGTGATATTTTTCAAATAAATAAAAAAAATTGTGCAAAAATGTGGTGGAGACAACCCCATATAACCCTCACATATATATATATATATATATGCACTGATGTCAAAATGCCCATTATATATTATTTTTTTGAAATGAATAATGTGGGATTTAGATCCCATATATCACCATGATGTCATTAAAAATCAACTTAATTCGAGGTTTCTAACCCCTCCATCAAGACTGTTAAATTTTAACGGTCATATAATTGTTGAAATTGAGATGTTCAGATGAATATGTTAAGAATGTTTATTTTACATGAAATTTGAAACATGTATTCCACTACTAATATTAAGTAAACCCCCCAAAGTTTTATTTTAAAAAATAATTTTCAATGGGTGTCTTTGGCACCGATGCATATACAGTTACATGCACTTTGGTGCAAGCTCCTCATCCTATATATATATATAGGGATGATCTTGTGAGAGCCAAAACCTGTGAGAGCATGAGAGCAATGATTCTGGACCACTAGATTCAACCAGGAGAGAGAAGACTAGGACAAAGAAGACAGAACCCAGTGGTCCGGAATTCCTGTGAGAGCCAAAATCTGTGAGACCATGAGAGCAGTGAATCTGGACCACTAGATTCTGCTCTTCTCTCTCCTCCTCCAATCAATGAGGAGAGAGATGACAGAATCTAGTGGTCCAGAATCAGTCGTCTCATGCTCTCACAGATTTTGGCTCACATGATCACCTCTCTATCTATATATATATATGTGTGTGTGTGTAAGCACCCTTTCAAATGAGATGGGGTCTTACAACTTTTGTAATGAGCCATCAACGAGATCCATTGGATCTCGATCCAATGGTGCATTGTCAAAAAGGTTATTTTAGTCATTATGTTTCAAATTAAATGTGTATTCATTTAATAACGGTAATTACATTTTGGGCTCACTTTAATTTGGAATTTTTTTTGTTAATTCCTTTATTTGTTGATTTCAAAAATGATTCTCATCGAATGCAATGTAATGCATATATTTGTGAACACGAATCACATTATGTGGAATTTAGATTCAGTTTTGTAAAATTCGAACAGTCTATAATTTTTGTGAGATTATTATTTTCATTTGTTAATTTTATATTTTCCTTTATAAAATTTCAAAAAAAGTTGTAATTTCTTTGAAATCCTTTGTAAAACTTGTGCTCTTTCAATAAGTCTTTGTATGTAACATTGTATGATTTTCGTAATTGTTTCGTGCTCCTTTGTAATTTTTACGTGTTATTTTTAAAAATTCCTGCTCACTTTGTAATATTTGTGAGGAGTTCTGTAACAAAAAGTAAAATGTTAGAAATTAATAACATATAAAATATGATCTAAGGTTTAAAAAATAATCTGAGATATATAAAAACCATTCTAAGATTTGTTGTAGCACGGACGCTTAGTGTATCATGCAGAACCAAATGAAAGATCTTCGCGAGGAGGATTCGACTTAAATTTATAACCTAGGAAGTCCATGGTCGAACCCAAGGACACGAGCAATTTGGTGAATGATTTTTAAGTGTCAATATTTAGTAGAGCAATTTATAGGATGATTATCTTGAGCGGATGCACATATCACCGCAAAACAAATTTTTAGCGCATTTTTATGCAATTAAATTAGATGAAGACAATAATGTACAAATAATACGATTGTGAAAAATATAATACGATGAGACAAATAATAGGGAACTTGGATTAATCACAAAAATACTCTGAATCTTTTCAATATTACTTAAGCATGAAAAAAGGCCAAATGGTGACTTTAAGTCTTAGTCTCCAAATTAATTCAACATAATTTTAACTTTTAATTTCACTCTGATGCTTGATAGTTTCTATAGGAAAGTAAACCATTTAATAACTTAATAGCAATGATTAAAAATAACTAATAATTAATCATTAAGATTCCATAAGATTAACAGGTTCAATACCTCACAAAAAATGCAATTTCAATTTTATTTAAAGATCAAAATGAGCACATAGAATGAAGAATAATTCAAACGTGATTTTTAAATCAAAATTAGCACAAAGCATGCCAAGAGATAGAGCATCAAACGAGCTTTCAAACGAGACCAAAATCACTTCATTTGGATATATAGATGAACAGATATTCAGTATTCAATCCAGGGGAATTTTTGAAATAAAAACTACAAGTTTTTATTACACAACATGATAAAATTGGACTTTAATATAAATATAATAACCAGCAAGGGATAAGATGCATTTTTCACAAAGCAGGAGGACTTATCTGCAAATGTTAGAAACTGGAAGGCAGGCACTGCAATTTACCAAGTCATGTGCGTAAAACATGTGACCCGATGAGGCTCGGTGACATGTGGACACTTCTACTACTTAGCTCGAGGGTTGGATGCTGATGAATGCGAAATCTACCTCTTTAATGATGGGGAATTGTAGTAGTACAGGCGGTAGATTTCGGTCATGCAAAAACCACACCTTTGAATATGTGCAAATTATTTTACTTGGCAAGCATACCAAGGTCGAACACAAGGACACAAGCCTCTTCGTCTATTTATCAAAATTTTTTGATAGAATAATGTGTGAGTATCTTCTAGTTTTATGTCTTCATGTAGATGAGATGCAAATAAAATATGCAGACAAAATAATATAAAATGATGCATGAAAGAGATGAAATTTTTATTTGATTTTTAAATACAATTATATGATGAAGCATGAACATAATGCGTGATGAAAATGCAAAGGAAAAGCATGCAAGATGAGTGCGTACAAAACATGCCCTACAATTTTCAGATCAATGAGAAACAACTTATGGTCAGATTCAGAGTCAAATTATGCAATAATGATGCATAATGGCAATTAGCACGAAAAGTAAGAGTCACAGAGCACATAAAAATAGAGACTAAATAATACAGTCTCCAATCATGAAATTAATAATATCATTAGATAGAGGGTAAAATTAGCAACAAAATGAAATTGAAATCGTTCAATTTGAACTTAGAATGCTCAAGATATACTCAAAACAATGTAGGTGCATAAATGTAATAAAAATGCAAAGAAAAAGATAAATATTGCAAATTGATCCCTAGAGCGACCCATTTGCAAATACCAAAAATCGGCAGGGCCCTTCTGTAATTTATCCAATGTATACAAGGACCATTTTGTAATTTCCGAAAGTTACGAGGGCCTCCCTATAAATACCCCAGGCATGTACGGATACATGCGTGTGACGCCCCGTACCTCCGGCTACCGAAACCGACGAGACGGAAGCGTCGGACCTGCGGTCCAATTACGCCCATGATCTACGATACACAGCAAACCATCATATGCATATTAGGTTAACATTTGAAATACAAATAATAATAGGAGAATAATATGAAATGGAAAATAAAATGCAACATCCATTCCCATTGATAATGATCATCAAGTCCATGTCCATAGAATGAGATACATCACATAACTATAAACTGGTAGAAGAAGTACTCCAATATCTCATTACATGCCTCTCGAAATTAACATAAATAACGCGGAAGTAAATAAGTTACTCTAAGTAGAACGTACCATGTTTGGTGCAAGTATGACGTACAAGGTCCGATCTCCTCAAAAGACCACTACTGTGGTGGCTGCTGCTCAGGTACACTTGTTGGGTTCACACGGTGGTAACGTTATGAGCAATTGCTTAGTAACGAGACAAACACTATAATGATTAATATAAGGGTAAGAAAAGAATGCATACTCAACATTATTTAATGGCTTATGCATGCATTGTAAAAAAAAATAGAAAGAACATCCAGTCATTCTGATTCACATTCGATCACATTGATTTTATTTATTTATAAAAAATAATCATTTAAATACTACCACAATGATCTTGATATTTCGACAAGTTAGTTAGAGTTCAAACGGTATAAGATTTCTGGCATCTGTTCATTTATCATTTATGGTATTATTTTAGCATACGCAAGTACGCGACTCGCAGGCCTCCGCTACACGGGAACTTATTGGTCATCTTGGATAAACCTCCAAGTATCTCTGTCCAACTAGAATAGGAAAAAGTCTACCCCTCAATTTCTCCAACTTCAAACCACATCCCGGAACACCTCTCACAAATACTATTACTCGAAATAGAATTTGATACGGCCACACCTAATTCTACTCCGAGTCCTATTATTGTGTATAAGTGCGAAACCAAGAACGCCAACACATTCGGGGTAGAATTGATCCCATATTTCAGATCATGGAAGGAACTTTTCCAACAGAATTTAGCATAGCAACAGTATTGGAAGTTTTTTTTTTAAAGATGCAAACGAAACTCTTCTTGAAAGTATATAACATCACTAACATCTGAATAAATTTCATAGCCTAGTCATATCTGTATGCTTATGGCTCTTGGCTCAACTTCATGGCATAACGAGATATAATATTAACATATACATCTATTCTCTTAGTTAAACACAACGATTCTCTTTTAAGATAAAATGTAAAAAATAATAATAAAATTGATTATAGATCTTCCCTCATATATAAATCAAAACTAAATCAACGAGTTTCCTTGACATCTTTTTCCTTGCTAAAATAATTTAATGTGAGATGCATATACACAGAGCACGGGTTCAATACGACGTCGACAACCACATGGAATCTCATATCACAAAAATCGAAAGGTTCTAAAAATATTCGAAAATATAGGGACAAAAGTATGTGGAAACCAACAATAAAAGGAAGGGTATTATCGTTACTAGTATATGAATCATATCATAAGACAAATCAAGGCTCTAAACATGTTCAAATATATGGAAAAAAATTATGTGGAATCCAACAGCAAGAGGGAGGTATTTATCGTTACCTCCGAGGATGTTCCCTCGGGATCTCCTCTCACACGGAAATGGTATTTCCATCGCTCGATCGCAGTGCGGAGGCGTGCACCACAGTGACCTTGAGCTTTCCTACGTGATGGTTGTCGTTGATCTTCGATCGGAGCTCCTACTCCGACGCCGACGACAGCCCTCCGACGACTAAACTAGCCAATGCGGTGGTGCTCGAATGAGAGGGGAGGATGGTGGTGGCTAGAGCTTTGAGAGAGCAGTCTATCATCTTCTATTTATAGGAAGAGAGGTGAATTTGAATCCAATTTCGGACCCGATTCGGATCCATATATGGATCTTGATCATCCATCTTAAAACATCGTTATCTTGAGCTAGGAATGTCGGAATTTGATGTTCTTGGGCTCGTTGGAAAGATCTCGATGAGATCTATGAAATGGCATGATTATTAGAATTTTATGGATGTCAAAAATACTACAGATTTTAAGAAAAAGAAAATATGAGGTTTCACATCATAAAAATCTTAAAGGAAGTCTCGTCTCGAGACGTAGGATTTAACGTATAAGTTTCGAATGTGATGTAGATTCAGGCATAAAAATCTTAAAGAGAACTAAACCCGTAAAAATCTTAAAAAGGATTGAAATAGGGTCTCGTGATCATACCTTCAAAAAGATAGGGGTATTTCTGTCGCATATCTGCCTCAGGCTCCCATGTGGCCTCCTCAACATTCTGACTTTGCCATAATACCTTGACCAAAGGGATGTCTTTCCGTCGTAACCTCTTGACTGCCTGGTCTAAAATCTGCACGGGTGCCTCAGGAAAAGACAAATTCGGTTCAACCGCGAGGTCCTCATAGCTAATCACATGTCGAGGGTCTCGAATATAGTTCTGGAGGTTTGACACATGGAATATATCATGCATGCCTGCCAAGTGAGGGAGGAGTGCTACTCGGTCCTTCCACCTTCCCAACTCAAGATAAAATCTCGAAAGGGACAACAAACGTGGTGCCAACTTGCTCTTGACACCAAATCTTTGAATACCTCTCATTGGAGATACTTTAAGAATACAAAGTCTCCGTCATCAAATTCAAGATCACGACGTCTCTGATCAGCATAGCTCTTCTGACGGCTTTGTGCAGTCAATAATTTCTTTCTAGCCATCTCTACACCCTTGTTGTATCCTCGATTATCTGAGTAGAATAAATCTCTTTGTCACCCACTTCCTGCCAACACAAGGGAGTGGTGCATCTCCGCCAATACAATGCCTCGAAAGGTGCCATGCCAATGCTAGCATGGTAGCTGTTGTTATAAGTGAACTCCACCAGAGGAAGGTGATCCTTCTAAGATCCTTGCCACTCAATGGCACATGCTCTAAGTAGATCTTCAAGGGTCTGAATTATCCTCTCTGATTGCCCATCAGTCTGCGAGTGATAGGTTGAACTAAGACATAGTTCGGTTTTTAGGGCCTTCATGAATTCTCCCAATAATGCGTGGTAAAACGAGAGTCTCTATCAGATACAACCTCCTTAGGAATCACATGCAAGCGAATAACATGCTGAATATATAACTTGGCCAGATCTGCCGGAGTGCATGTCATGTTCACGGGAATGAAATGTACGGACTTGGTCAACAGGTCCACAATAACCCAAATAGCATCATATCCACCAACCGTACGAGGTAATGACGTCACGAAATCCATAGAGATACTTTCTAATTTCCACAACGGATAGGAAGTGACTGTAACAAGCCAGGAGGACGCTTGTGCTCTACCTTCACCAATTGACAAGTAAGGCAACGACTGACATGTTCTGCAACATCTCTCTTCATCCCCTCCCACCAGAAGTGTTGACGGAGGTCTATATACACATTGGTGTTTCCTGGATGGATAGATAATCTAGAACAGTGAGCCTCATCTTGGATGTCCCTCCTTAACTCACCATCATCAGGGACACAGACACGGTCCCCCTTCCATAAGATGGACTCACAGACTCTGAATCCATCAAACTCCTCCTTCAGGCATCGATGGAATAAGTCTTGTAATTTCTGATCTGTTTGCTGACCATGCACAATCCTGTCCCATAGTCCACTATACTTGGCAGGTACAGTTACAGCATATGTAGTACTATCAAATGGGTGCCACTCACTGAGGGTCGTGAGCATATACCAAGTCTGTAGCCATGCTGCGGTACCTCCGGTATGTGTTCTCCTACTCAAAGCATCTGCCACTACATTCCCCTTACCCGGATGGTAAGAGATAGTGCAGTCATAATCCTCAACAGCTCCATCCATCGTCTTTGCCTCATATTCAACCTCTCGCTGGTCAAAGATATATTTGAGACTCTTGTGATCTGTAAAAATCTCAAACATGATCCCATATAAATAGTGACACCATATCTTCAACGCGAAGACTATAGCTGCCAACTCCAAGTCATGAGTAGGCTAGTTCCGTTGATGGTTCTTCAGTTGTCGTGATGCATATGCTACGACATGACCACGTTGTATCAACACTGCTCCTAAACCCTCCTTTGATGCATCAGTATACACCGTAAAGTCTAAGGGGCCTGAAGGAAGGATGAGAATCAGAGCACTGGTCAGTATTTCTTTCAACGTACGAAAGCTCAGCTCGCACTTGTCCCTCCAAATGAAAGGGACATCTTTCTGTGTCAGACGAGTAAGTGGTAGAGCTAGCTGCGAGAAGCTCCTAACAAAATGTCTGTAGTAGCCGGCGAGGCCTAAGAAGCTGCGTATCTCGGTAACTGTCTTGGGCTGCTCCCAGGACATGATTGCCTCTATCTTGGCTGGATCAACTGTCACACCTGCTCCTGAAATTACATGATCGAGGAAAGCTACTTCGGTAAGCCAAAATTCATACTTGTTGTATTTTGCATACAACTTGTGTTCTCTGAGTGTCTCAAGAATAGTATGAAGATGCTGCTCATGTTCATGCTCATCACCTGAGTAGATCAAGATATCATCAATGAACACTACCATAAAACGATCTAAGTATGGACGAAAAATTCTGTTCATCGTGTCCATGAACGCGGCAGGTGCATTCGTGAGTCCAAATGGCATAACCCACAAACTCATAGTGGTCGTATCTGGTGTGAAAAGCAGATTTAAGTACATCTGTGTCCTTAATTCTCAATTGGTGATAACCCGATCATAGGTCAATCTTTGAGAATACCGTTGCACCTTGCAAATGATCGAAAAGATCATCTATTCATGGAAGTGGGTAACGGTTCTTTACTGTTCTTTTATTCAATTGCATGTAATCGATGCACAGGCGCATAGACCCATCCTTCTTCATCACGAAGAGGACCGGTGCTCCCCAAGGTGATGTACTGGGACGTATAAATCCCTTTTCCAATAACTCCTGCAGTTGTACTTTGAGCTCCCTGAGTTCGGTCGGTGCCATTTTGTATGGAGGACTAGAGATTGGTTGTGTGTCGGTTATCAAAGTAATCTCGAACTCGATCTCCCTCTCTGGCGGTAGTCCAGGTAATTCCTCTGAGAATACATCTGGAAAATCTCGTACAATTTTTACGTCTTCAATCATACGATCTTCGACAGGTAACTCCACAACATGGGCGAGAAAACCTATGCAGCCCTGATCGAGCATGTGTTGGGCCTTCAATGCCGATACATACAAGACCTCACTATCTGAGGTACGTCCATCAAACTGAAAGGTAGGTATGCCTGGGAGACGGAACACTATCGTCTTCTCAAAACAATCAAGACATGCGTGATATTTCTCGAGCCAATCCATACCTAGAATGACATCAAAATCTTCTAACTGAATGAGTAAAAGATAAGCGGGCAATATGTGCCCGGCCGATCTGCACTGCTACATTCTCCACTGCTTGTCGCACTATGAATAATTGGCCCCTGGGACCCCTTGATGTAGTAAGGAGATGGAACACAGACTGACTCTTTATCTAACTTGGGCACTAATCGATGTGCTAGAAAAGAGTGTGTATCTCCGAATCAAATAAAGCATGTAAGGATATACCATGCACTGAAATCATACCTCGCACTACAGCTCCTGAGGCACGGACCTGCTCCTATGTGATTGTATTCAATTGTCCCTGCGGGTGTGATGGGGCGTTAGAACCTACAGCATTGAAGGTTGGTCGTGGTGGAGGACGTTGAAAGCCTCGACCTCCATGACGAGAAGCTGATCTATGTGACTGTGCGGGTGAGAAAGTTGGTCGTACACTTGGTTGATGACTGCCTGAGCTACCGACAAGTAAGGGACACTTGGCCTTGAAATGGCCCGGCTGTTGGCAGTGGATACACCTACGATCTCCTGGCTGAGAAAATGAGCCTCCTGAGACAAGGTTAGCACCTCCTGTCTTGCGACTCTGCGAGTGTGCCAAAGAGCAGAAGGAAGTAGTACCGCGACCTGCCAAGCCCTGCCCCAAAGTAGGTGTAGGGGCAAATGCTGCTAATGGTAGGAGTGGTAGCGACTGGGTGGAAACGACGCTCTCTACGAACTCTGTAGAAATCTCGACGAGCAGATCTCCCGGGCTGACGTGGTTGGAAATGTGATGGACTCCCCTGAAGCCGACTTTGAGTTGGCTCCATCTTGGTAGCTTTAGCAGCTACCTCCTTGATGGAAGTGAAATCCAATGCAGATAGCTGGTGTTGCACATCGTCACGTAGTCCTCGAATAAACTTCTGTAAATTCTCCTCAGAAAAAGCAGTAGTCGCTGGTGAGTAGCGAGAGAGTTCAGTGTAACAAATGAGGTATTCTTGGGTCGTCATTGACCCCTGCTTCAGCTCAGCAAACAACCTCCTCTGATCCTCAACCCAGTGATCAGGATAGAACTGACTACAGAACTCGTCAAGAAAAATTTCCCACATTATGGGATCCTCCAGATGTTCCTTGGTGGCGAACCACCAACGCTCAGCATAGCCTGCCAGTGAGAACTCCACAAATGTAAGCCAAGACTCTTCAGGAGCATGAATCATCCTCAACACTTTAGATACGTGATCAGCCATAGCTCAGCCTCATCTGGTGTGCCAGTGCCAACGAATTGTGGCACCTTAGATCTCTGATATGCTGCGTAGGTCGTCTGATGTTTTTGCAGCGTCTCTAGGTCATCTGATCCTTCCGGATCAGAGATACCGAAGGTTGAACACTGCCCTCCTCCTCACCAGAGGGCTGGTACGAGGAATCATCCTTCTGAAGAGCCTTTGCTCCAATACCTCATGACGTTGTCTGTATACCTTGTACGGCCTGAACTAGTAAGGTCAACTGCTTTGCAATATCAGGGTCAACACGAGGCGGCATGATTCCCCTGCGAGAATCATTATATTAGAAATTATCTCCATGGTTAAAGAGACAAGTGGACACTTTAAACAGAACTTGAATTATCCTCCTTAACTAATGACAAGGTCAAAAGACTCTGCCGCTATATTTATATTTCAAATATTGTTAACAATTCTAATATGCAAAAGAGAGAATGGAGTATCGGGCTCTAATACCATCTGTGATGCCCTGCCCCACCGGCTACCGAAACCGACGAGACGGGAGCGTCGGACCTACGGTCCAATTACGCCCATGATCTACGATACTCAGCAAACCATCTTATGCATATTAGGTTAACATTTGAAATACAAATAATAATAGGATAATAATATGAAATGGAAAATAAAATGCAACATCCATTCCCATTGATGATGATCATCAAGTCCATGTCCATAGAATGAGATACATCACATAATTATAAACTGGTAGAAGAAGTTCTCCAATATCTCATTACATGCCTCTCGAAATTAACATAAATAATGCGGAAGTAAATAAGTTACTCTAAGTAGAATGCACCATGTTTGGTGCAAGTATGACGTACAAGGTCCAATCTCCTCAAAAGACCACTACTGTGGTGGCTGCTGCTCAGGTACACGTGTTGGGTTCACACGAGGGTAACGTTATGAGCAATTGCCCAGTAACGAGACAAACACTATAATGACTAATAAAAGGGTAAGAAAAGAATGCATACTCAACATTATTTAATGGCATATGCATGCATTGTAAAAAAAATTAGAAAGAACACCCAGTCATTCCGATTCACATTCGATCACATTGATTTTATTTATTTATAAAAAATAATCATTTAAATACTACCACAATGATCTTGATATTTCGACAAGTTAGTTAGAGTTCAAATGGTATAAGATTTCCGGCATCTATTCATTTATCATTTATGGTATTATTTTAGCATATGCTAGTACGCGACTCGCAGGCCTCCGCTACGCGGGAACTTGTTGATCATTTTGGATAAACCTCCAAGTATCTCTATCCAACTAGAACAGGAAAAAGTCTACCCCTCAATTTCTCCAACTTCAAACCACATCCCGGAACACCTCTCACAATACTATTATTCGAAATAGAATTTGATGCGGCCACACCTAATTCTACTCCGAGTCCTATTATTATGTATAAGTACGAAACCAAGAACGCCAACAAATTCGAGGTAGAATTGATCCCATATTTCAGACCATAGGAACTTTTCCAACAGAATTTATCATAGCAATAGTATTGGAAATTTATTTTAAAAGATGCAAACGAAACTCTTCTTGAAAGTGTATAACATCACTAACATCTGAATAAATTTCATAGCCTAGTCATATATGTATGCTTATGGCTCTTGGCTCTATTTCATGGCATAACGAGATATAATATTAACATATACATCTATTCTCTTAGTTAAACACAATGATCTCTTTTAAGATAAAATTTAAAAAAGATAATAAAATTGATTATAGATCTTCCCTCATATATAAACCAAAACTAAATCAACGAGTTTCCTTGACATCTTTTTTTCCTTGCTAAAATAATTTAATGTGAGATGCATATACACAGAGCACGGGTTCAATACGATGTCGACAACCACATGGAATCTCACATCACAAAATCGAAAGGTTCTAAAAATGTTCGAAAATATAGGGACAAAGTATGTAGAAACCAACAATAAAAGGAAGGGTATTATCGTTACTAGTATATGAATCATATCAGGAAGACAATCAAGGCTCTAAACATGTTCAAATATATGGAAAAAATTATGTGGAATCCAACAACAAGTGGGAGGTATTTATCGTTACCTCCGAGGATGTCCCCTCGGGATCTCCTCTCACACGAAAATGGTATTTCCGTCGCTCGATCGCAGTGCGGAGGCGTTCACCACAGTGACCTCGAGCTTTCCTACGTGATGGTGGTCGTGGATCTTCGATCAGAGCTCCTACTCCGACGCCGGATGGCAGCCCTCTGACGACTAAACTAGCCAAGGCGGTGGTGCTCAAATGAGAGGGGAGGAAGGTGGTGGCTAGGGCTTTGAAAGAGTAGTCTATCTTCTTCTATTTATAGGAAGAGAGGTGAATTTGGATTCCAATTTCGAACCCGATTTGGATCCATATATGGATCTTGATCATCCATCTTAAAACATCATTATCTTGAGCTAGGAATGTCGGAATTCGATGTTCTTAGGCTCGTTGGAAGGATATCGACCAGATCTATGAAATGGCATGATTATTAGAATTTTTTGGATGACAAAAATACTCCAGATTTTAGGAAAAAGAAAATACGGGGTTTCACAATGCGCCTGGAGGACCAAAATGTAATTTCAGAAACTTCCATGGTCTTCTCTGCCAATTGCCCATCCCCTCACATGCGGGGCACGTGAGGGACTAGGTTCGGGGGGCGCTTCAGCTTCGGGCCACGATGCTGACTTGGACAGTAGTTCGTGCGATCGAGCCTATCGGGTAGGCATGAGGCTCGTGCCGACGCGTGGCATCATCCGGGTCGTCCTACCGTGAGGATCGGATGGCAGATGTATCATCGTGCTCTGCCTCTTCTGCAAAGGAGGTTGTGCTCCAATAACCTCCGTGGAACTCCTCCGTGCTCCAACCGCTTGCATGACGGTCGAGGAAGCTGGATGAGGACCTCGCGAAGGATCTGGAGGTGAGATGAAGCTCTGGGGGCGACTGGGGGTGCGAGGTGATAGGGATCGTCAGAGGTGTTAACTGAGACTGGCGTGGAAGTGAGAGCTCTGACCATTGAGGGCATGCACACATTATAATAGCCGAGGCATGTCTTGTGTGTGTGTGTGTGTGTGTGAAATGAGTGAGGTGAGATCCTGTGGTAGTGGCTGGAGTGGGGGACCATGGTATTTTCCTCCGACGAAGCAGAGGAGAAGGTGGATGAGGTGGACGGAGCTCTAGAGAAGGGGAAGGGGCGAGCAGAGTGGTTGGCGTGGATGGTTGGTTGGTGGTGGAGCTAAATGGATGGTCAGGTGAGGGTGAGTATTGTTATAGGTGGTGGGAAAAGTTCGAGAAAACAAGGAATAAACATGAGAACGAACATGGAGAATTCGAGGAGGAAGAAGGGGCAGAGCAGAGCTTGGGCTGAATGCCAGAAGGCATCCGATCATCGCTCGACAAGGGCAGCCAGGCCTTGGATCTTAGCGGTGCCGCGACATGACCATGGTGGCCGTGGTCGACACCTGGGTAGGAGAACTGATGAATCTCTTATTCATCACTCTAAAAATTGAAAATAGAGCTTTGTTCCCGAGTAATTAGCTGCATATTTCCACTTATATTGCATAATTAGCATTCATGCATGCATAAATAATATCTGCATTTCAGCATTCATATTTGCATTAAATAAGGAGCCAAATTCACTTGTAAATATTCACCTGTATATTGGCTAAAATCACCTATTTATATCTATTTTATACTAACTTATAAAATTGTCCAATAAAACTCAAATCCAAGTTTGAGACATGAACCTTAAAATGTGCATATCTCTCTCATACAGTGTCCGATTTAGGTCTACTCACTTTTAAAATAATATACATTCAAAGACATTCAAAATGAGATCAATTTGATTAAACCAGAGATCGTATTTATAACTTGGGTTTTGGGCCCCTATTGTATATTGTACAAATTGACCTTTTTGTCCTTTAAAAATAGATTAAATTGTAAATATTCCTTTCATATTTTCTCTATTTTTATTTTTTTTCTCTTATTTAAAAATGACAAAAAATTACAAAAGATAAAATACGGTATTTTATATCCATAAGGTACCACCCAAAAATACATTTTGTACATATGACTTCCTTTGATTTTCATTCCTTCACAAAAGTTGTAGATCTCATCGCGACGAGCAACTTTCATGTTGATCACTTTTTGATTTGAATCTATTTTGATATTTCTTTTTGATTTTTTTCTTTTGATTTAAATTTGATTTTTCTGGGAGCGACACGTGGCAGCTCCTGAAGCTGCCACGTGTCACCCATTTTTATTATATTTACTTATTTTATTTAATTTTAATTTTAATTAAATTATTTTAATTAATTAATCTAATTAATTATATTGATTAAAGAAATGCCATGTGGCCGCTTCTGAGCGTGCCACTTGGCACCTACTCTCTCCCTTATTAGTCTGGGTGTAGGTAGTTACCTGCACCTGCCGGTGTAGGCTCCTTTTTCCTATATATAAATATATATATATATAGAGAGAGAGAGAGAGATACAGAGACAGAGACAGAGAGAGATTAATAAGGATGTCCCCTTGGGGCAGCCAACATGGTTGCCCCCGTGCCATTTTCAGTATTTTTTTTATTTTTTATTTTGAAAAATATTGTCACGTATCATCCTATATACCATTCGAATTTCGTCAGAAATAGAGACTCCTACAACATCCATCCAGACAATCATTTTTTAACGCTCGCAGGATTTTTTAAATCGACACTATCTCGATGGAGGCCATAGGAGTCTCTGTTTCTGACGAAATTCGAATGGCATATAGGGGGGATATAAGGATGAATAATACATGGTGATATTTTTCAAAAAAAATAAAAAACACCGAAATAGGGGACCGGGCAGCCATGGTGGCTGCCCCGAGGGGGCAGCCCCATTAAATCACATATATATAGGGTTTGATGGGGCTGCCCCGCCCTATTTTTGTGATTTTTTTTACTTTTTTGAAAAAATATCACCATGTATATTCATCCCTATATCCATCTTATATGCCATTCGAATTTCGTCAGAAACAGAGACTCGTACGGCCTCCATCCAGACATGGTCGATTTAAAAAATCCTACGATCGTTAAAAAATGACGTCTGGGTGGAAGCCGTAGGAGTCTCTGTTTCTGATGAAATTCGAATGGCATATAGGAGGGATATAGGGAATAATATACATGGTGATATTTTTTCCAAAAAAATAAAAAAATTCCGAAAAATGGAGTGGGGGCAGCCATGTTGGCTGCCCCTAACGGGCACCCCATTTTCCCAATATATATATATATGATTTAATGGGGCTGCCCCGCCCCCCTATTTCGACATTTTTTATATTTTTTTGAAAAATATCACCATGTATATTCACCCATATATCCCTCCTATATGTCATTCGAATTACGTCAGAAACAGAGACTCCTATGGCCTCCATCGAGATAGTGTCGATTTAAAAAAATACTGCGACCGTTAAAAAATAACTGTCTGGATGGAGGCTGTAGGAGTCTGTTGAACATGCGAGCCCACGGCAAGCCATTACGCAATAAATGTTATTGCGAATATCATTCCTAATTTGAAACGAAGAATAACTAATTTGCATAATAGGTCCTTAGTACAATTAGGGTTATGTACCATGACCGTCTTAATGATCATAAAGCTGTTGATTCAATTAATGAATCATAGAGGTTGGTGTTTGGATAAATATCTAAAGAGTTAGATTAAGGACTCATCAAGTACCGTCAAATGATTCTTAAGAGATGATCTCCAGCGTGAGTAGGAGATGTCAATCCTTTCTCACTTGGCTGATATCTGACCGACCTCTTGATGCAGATCCTCTGCATGGGAATAGAGATTCGGAGGTGTCATATTAGTTAGGTCAAAGAGTTGACATAACGAGATCGAGATAACCAAAGTTCTATGCCGTATGCTATCATGATATAGGCACGCATCCTCTGACCGGAGACAGATGTGTTACTATATGTCTGAGTATGTACATTTGGCAGACCGATAGGTTGATGACCTAATCAAGGTCTATACACTAGCACGCTGGTGTGCATACAAGGGCATGTGAGTAATATAATCTCTCAAAGGGATCATACAGGTTCATTATTGAATCAGAAGACATGAGCTCGCTCATAAGATATTGGGAAGAATCAAATTCCGTGTGTTGTCCTCTCACTTTGGAAGCTTGACTGAATCTGTAAGGATTGATATATACTTTTGGAAAGTATATGATCAACATCTAGGTATGATATATGCTTTTGGAAAGTATATGATCGATACCAACTCCCAATGATCGAGTGAGAAACTTAATGATAAATCCCTGAAGTAGATAGTGTAAAATTGATCTTATACTTCAGGATTATTCTGGGTCTTCCAGTATGCAGGATGTACAGGTATTAGGAATACATGAGGGTGATGTGATCATAAACGGTTGTATAACCATGACGCTTCCATTCCTAGAGAGTGATGAAACGGGTCTGGATTTTAGTGGCTCCTCTCAGTAGAGAAGTAATCTGATCTTAGTCCAAATGTTGGACATTGATCTGAATGTGATTCAGATGCAATGAGAAGATTAGATTTGCGGTCTTGATTTAATCAAGCATCTAAGGGAGGCCCGAGATCTGGATTTAAAATGTGATCTTAATATCCAAGTCACTATACGTGGAACAATACAATCGCCATGTCCTTATCTCCAAGTATCCGCGGAGAAAGCGCATTATCCTTGAAAGAGTTCAGGATAATTTCATTGTTTATATATATATCCGAGCATTGCGAAAATGGATAATTAAATGTGATTTAATTGTCATGAATAATATGAATTTGATTCATATTATAAAGAGAAGTTATCTAAGATAATTAAATGTGATTTGATTATCAAATATTTAAATAATGTGAATGTGATTCATAATATTTGGGCACATGAGAATAAAGATCCAAGATGATTAAATGTGATTTAATTATCATGGATATTGAATAATGTGGATAGCACTATCCATATTCATCATATATATATATTATAAATGTGATTTATAATATATAAGAGAGGTTATTTGTAATTTATATTTGTTAATTAAATGTTGATGTGAATTGGATTCACATTGGACAATTAATTGAAAATGTAATTTACATTTTATTTTGGGTCGTGAATGTGATTCACAAATTTCCAATGGTAAGATTGCAATATTCACAAAATAATTATGATTTATTTTTGTAGAATAATTTACAACAATTGTTATTGTAAATATTGGAGATACATGGGACATTGTAATCTAGAAAGATTACTAGGATGTCTCCTTCCTAATAGGAGAGGGACGACCATCAATTCCTATTAGGAAAGGGTGGTCTTTCACTCCATGTATATGGAAGGAGGCACTCTCTCTCCCATTATCTCCATATTTGATTGATTTATTTTGGGATTAAATCATATTGATTTATCAATATATATTTAATCTAAAATAAATTAATTGTTGTTGATTTTTACCAGCAAAAATCTTAGCCATTAAAAGAAACACAAATCA